>ML803883.1:120649-136247 GCA_009831015.1 Picea engelmannii | reverse complement strand
TGTTATTCTCATACCAAGGATTTTCTTTGCAGCACCCAAATCCTTCATCACAAATGAATTGGCTAATTTCTTCTTGAGCACATTTATATCCTGCATATTAGACCCTGCAACAAGCATGTCATCTACATACAATAGCAAGATAAGACAACCTGGTAGATTTTCTAACAACACTTGCAGGTGTTTGAGGTACCTACTGCTCCTATTGTTGTACATTTTGATTTTTTGGTTCCTTTGGAATTTCTTTTTCAGTGATCTCATCAAGCACTGTGTATTCTTGTTTTTCTTTTTCCTGTTTCTTTCCCTGCAACTGATCTTTGTACATGACCTTCTCATTGAATATGACATCTATACTCCTAATGATTTTGTTATTTTCATAATCCCATAAGCGATAACCAAAATCATTAACACCATATCAAATAAAGGTACACTTCTTGGATTTTGCCTCAAGCTTCGTTCTATTTTCTTTATCAATATGAACAAATGCTTCACAACTGAAAGTTTTCAAAAAAGAATAGTTTACCTTTTTTCCTATCCATTCCTCCTCTAGAATTCTACCATCCAAAGAAATTGAAGGTCCTTTGTTTATTAAGTAAACAACAGTATCTACAACATCTACCCAAAAATGTAAGGGCAAACCAGCATACAATCTCATACTCCTTGCACACTCCATGATTGTCTTGTTCATCCTTTCTAACACACCATTTTCTTGTGGTGTTCTTGGAACTGTCTTCTCTCTACGAATCCCATGGTATGAACAGTAATCATCAAACTCCTTGTTGCAATATTCACCTCCATTATCTGATTTGAGACACTTCAACCTTTTTCCTGTCTCATTCTCAACCAAAGCTTTCAATTTCTTAAAAGTATCAAAAACATCATATTTTTGTCAAATGCAATAAACACAAGTTTTTCTAGTTGCATCATCAATAAAAGTAATATAATAATGAGATCCACCAAGAGATGATACTTGAGCTGGTCCCCATACATATGTATGCACAAGATTTAACCTTTCACTCTTCTTTTCTTTTCCGACTCTGAGAAATCTGACTCTCTTATGTTTTCCATAAACACAATGCTCACAGAAGTCCAAATCAATTTGTTTAATATCTGGCAACAAATTTATTTTGTGAAGTATATGCATCCCCTTCTCACTCATGTGTCCAAGCCTATGATGCCACAGTGTTGTATCCACTCTTGTAGAAGCTAAAGAGATAGAAGAGTTAGTATTACCAGTACTTAAATACAATGTACCTACCTTCTCTCCTTTCACTAACACCAATGATCCTTTGATGACCTTCCATGTCTTATCTGTAAATATGGATATACAACCTTCACTTGCCAACTGCCCTGTTGAAATTAGATTTTTCCTTAAACCTGGAACATGTCTTATCTCTTTCAACAACCATTGGTTTCCATTGCGTTGCTTTATTTTTACCTTTCCCATTCCAACAATTTTGCATGGTGCATCGTCACCCAAATGAACCTGTCCAAAATCGCCTTGAACATAATCTAGAAAATGTTTAATATGGGGTGTGGCATGAAATGAAGCCCCTAAATCTACTACCCAAGACTCATAAGTATTATCTACAGAAAGAATCAAAGAATATTGTAACACATCACCTATTACATTTGCTTCCTGATTTCTCTCCTGCCATCCATCTCTTTGTTTATTTGGAGCTCTGTAGTCTTTCTTCAGATGTCCTTTCTTCCCACAATTCCAATACTCTATCTTTCCAAGTCTAGATTTGGATCTGCCCTTCCTAGAATTCCCACAGGTCCCGAAGCCCTTTCTTCTATCCTTTTTTCTTCCCCTGTTCTCCATGTTCAATGCATTTCCTGATGTCTCACCTGTGCTTTTTCGTCGCATTTCCTCACTAAGGATAACACCAACAACATCATCAAATTTTAAAGTATTTGAACCAGATACAGAGTTACTTATAGCCATGACCAAGCCGTTCCAGCTTTCTGGCAATGAGCACAAGATTAGAAGAGCCCTGACCTCATCATCAAAGTCCACTTTTACATAACTTAGTTGATTAGTAACCGTATTAAAATCATTTAAATGATCTGCAATAGACCCACCTTCGGACATCTTCATATTAAATAATCTCTTCATTAGAAATACCTTATTGGACACTGAGGGTTTTTCATACAATTTGGCCAATATGCCCTTAAAACCCTTCGTTGTCTTTTATTTGAAAATATTGAAAGCCATCGACGCTGCCAGGATCAGTCATATCGTTCCTAGAGCCTTTCTGTCAAGAATCTCCCATTCTTCGTCCTTCATAGCCGCCGACTTTTTTTCTATTCCACCCAATGGTAGGAATAGATCCTTCTGATATAAATAGTCTTCCATCTGCATCTTCCATAACTGGTAGTTTTGGCCGTTAAATTTCTCGACCCTAAACTTTCCATCTTTCAACATTGCTCCCACTCGAACCAGGAACCCTCTTTTCCTGTGAGTTACCTTTCGCTCTGATACCAGTTGTTATAAAAACAAGACCGTGGAGCAATAAAATAAAACAAATGTGGAAACACAACACAAAAGATACACAATACAATAGAGACACAGATTTACGTGGTTCACCCAGTGTGGGCTACGTCCACCAGAGAAATTGCCAGGTCCTTCCTTTATTATTATCCAGCATATGAAGGGATACAACCTACAACAAACCCGTTGTAATTTCCTCTTCTTTCTCTCACAGTCTCCTATCTCAGAATACAATATTCACCATCCACCATAGCCACAATACATTTCCCTCATAAAAGAGGGTTGCCTTCTAGGGAAAAAAACCCTAACATAATCTCTATCATTAGATCTGCGACCTTATAATGAACGGTCCAGATTTACAATGAAATTACAATATACATTTACAAGGAAAATTTTCCTTCGGGGGCCTGCTTTCCCCCAGAACCCCCAGCTGGGGGGATAGCTCCCCCAAACCCCGCAGAGGGGGTACCCCCCCTCTGCACTCCCCCACATGGAAGAGTGTACATAATTTTGGGGTGTAAATACTTCATGGGGTATAAACATGGCTGAAAGTAAAAGACCTTTGAATCAGGAAGATAATCAAGCTCCACAACCAAAACGATCAATTGTCAAATGTTTCGATTTGTAGAGATGTGCTTTTACTTCCTATAAGGGTGTTCAGTGATAGATATTTCACATTTCTGATAGTCATCTCCATTTCTTAGGACACTATTGGAACAATGGTAATTATCACTTTATCATTATTTGAAAGCAGGGAAAGCCTTCATCTCATCCTTGTGGGCCTACTTGTAAATGATAGTATGGTAAAAAGGCTTGAAGAAATCAATTCCAGGCTGCATGGGCTCTTTTTATGGAAGAAGAGATAGTGTAAAGGCATAATTTCTAGAATAAAGGCAGTGTTGGGAATTTATTCCACATACTGGGATGACATGGATAAGATTTGGCATCACACATTCTACAATGAGCTTCGAGTGGCTTCAAAAGAACATCCTTTACTTCTTACTAAAGCTCCCATGAATCCCAAGGCAAATAGAGAGAAGCTGCCTCAGATCAGGTTTGAAACTTTTAATGTGCCTGCTATGTGTGTTTCCATTCAGACAGTTATGTCTTTGTATGCAAGTGGTCGTACAACTAATATTGTGCTAGATTTTGGGGATGGTGTTAGTCACACAGTGCCAATTTATGAAGAATATGCCCTGCCTCATGCTATACTTAGATTATATCTTGCGGAGAAAAATTTGACAGATGCATTAATGAAGGTCTTGACAGAGATAGGGTATTCATTCACCACCACTGCAGAGCGTGAAATTGTCTGTGATGTGAAGGAGAAGCTTGCATATGTGGCATTTGAATATGAACAAGATCTTGAGACAACTATAAGAAGTTTTGTGCTTTCAGTGACTTACAGGTTAAGATTTTTGGCTCTTTAGCCACTGAAAGCACAGGGAATGGCAGAGTGCTATTCTTTTGTACATATCTAAGTTTTGTGATCCCAGGTTGCGTGGAGATGGTTTATTAGAAAAGATAATGTTAGAAAAATAGGACTGCGGAGCAATAAAATAAAACAAATGCAGAAACAAAACACATAAGATACACAATACAAGAGAGACACAGATTTACATGGTTCACCCAGTGTGGGCTACGTCCACCAGAGAAATTTCCAGGTCCTTCCTTTATTATTATCCAGCAAATGAAGGGATACAACCTACAACAAAACCCATTGTAACTTCCTCTTCTTTCTCTCACAGTATCCTCTCTCAGAATACAATACTCGCCATACTGCATAGTCGCAATACATTTCCCTCATAACAGACGGTTTCCTTCTAGGGAAAAAAACCCTAACATAATTTCTACTGTTAGATCTGCGACCTTATAATGAACGATCCAGATTTACAATGAAATTACAATATACTTTTACAAGGAAATTTTTCCTTCGGGGGATTCGCCCCTAAACCCCCATCGGGGGACGCTGCCCTCGAACCCCCGCTGGGGGACCGCTTTCCCCCAGACCCCCTAGCCAGGGGGATAGCCCCCTCGGACCCCGCAGAGGGGGTACCCCCCTTCTGCACTCCCCCGCATGGAAGAGTGTACATACTTATGGGGTGTAAATGATTCATGGGGTATAAACATGGCTGAAAGTAAAAGACCTCTGAATCAGGAAGATAATCAGGCTCCAAAACCAACATATAATAATGTCAAGATTTCAAATCATTATCCTTTCTCAGTATTAAAGGCATAATAGAAAGTGAGAATATTAAAAGCCCTTTGCTAGTTTTGGTCAAAGATTTCCTAAGTTGTCAAATGAAGATTTTCATTGCTTTGTCATCACCTTTATGGATGTTAAAGATGCCAACTATTGTTGTAGCTGTCGAAGACTTCAGATTTAGTTAATGATTTGATTCCTTTTATATAGGATCTATTCCTATTGTTTTGTAACTAGTTTGATATTACTATTTTTAGTATAATTCGATCCTCTTCTATAGGATCTGAGTTCTTGATGTAAAGACTATAAAGTCTATTGTTTCGAAGAACTAAAGGGGAGAGTCCTTGAGGACCAGGTGGTTCGACTTTGAGTTCAAATACACTGCTACTGTAATAGAGACCCTTTCTAATATAGTCAGGCTTACAAACTTCTTTCATTGGTGTTAATAGACATTCTCTTTCTTCTCTGTTTTCATGCTTATGAGTGAATGCAATTCTTTGTCTATGCTTATATAATCCATAGGTGACTGTCATCTCACCATCTGATTGTTAGGTAAAGGATCATAGGTAATTATACTAGTTTCTTAGACCCATCATACTTATTGTTTTATATAATGTGTGATCTGGTTTGGTGATTAGTTCTGTTCTACTTGATATATTATTCTGTCTGATTTCATCTCTTGAAGGCCTTGTGTTGTTTGATATCCCTAGACAGTATTGAATACACAGTCCAGTTAGTTAGATATTCATCTTGATCTGACCCCTTACCCATCATTGAGTTAATCATTGAGAGAATTAGTTAAGTTACCATGCATATTCAAGCTCAACCTAGAAGAGTTTCCTGGAGTGATAATAGAAACCAAGCCCACATACTAGTCAGGATTTTTCATTCCAAATGAGAGTGAGTCTAATCAGGACTCTCCATCAGATATTTCCCCTTACCTTCTTGACAGGCCATTTTAACCCATTAAAAATTAACTAACTAAAAGAAACTAACATAAGTTAAATAACCTATTGGCACAGGGGCAGACCCGGGGTTCAACGCTTCAACAACGCACCAACAAAACCCTAACTACCGACCCTTTCAATAACACCTATGAAGCAGATGATGTGTCACCCAAGGTAGAGGCAGGGGGGGTTGTAGGACTCAAGTGTCTACAGCCTAGCTGGGACACAGATATGTGATCACAATACTTAACATAACACTTAGCAGTTAATATTCATTATTCTTTAACCCTTTATTCACATCGCGGGTAAAACCCAAATTACAGAACAATGCAGTATTCAACAAGATCTAACACATCCAAGCACTTAGCACATAGAAATAGATCAGATCTATCATTCATTCATATCACTAAGCACTAAGCTACTCCATCAGATGTATCTACATACATAAATATTACAACACTAAGCATAAATCACATCAATCACACAGAGCAATCACAACACATGATATACGTGGTTCACCCCCAGCGTGGGGATACATCCACCAACTCTTTGTCTTCTTTATTATCTTATTTCAATCTTCTTACATGAAAAGAGCCACAAAACCAACTCTGCATAGGACAAGAGATCTGTGCGCACCTCGCCAGATCCTCCTTCCTTGAGCTTGGCACCGCACAGAGCCTTCTTATAATCACTTGCACTTAGCTCTGTAAGTTCTCAACACATAGTATGCACAAAGAATTCACAACTATTTGCACTTATCTCACTGGCTTACCACTGACTCCTTCTTACATCGCCTAGCTACTTATTTATACATTAAAAAAGGGGACTAAACATGGGTAAGACCCATGGGACGACATCCCATACCTGTTACATAAACCCTAAACCCTAAAAGCTCACAAAATGGGGCGAGATCCCACGATCTCTGCTTTGCCTGGGCGCTCCATCTTTGACCAACTTGTCAAAGTCCCAAAAATGGCCAAACATGACCAAGGTTCTCCAAAACTTGGTCGAGGGCCAACAAGCCCCCAACACTCACCTGTGGCTCGTCCTAAGTCACTCTGATCTGTGAAACTCTTCTTCGAAGGCCTCGAGCTTGGCTCTATCTACCTCGACTTGATGCTTCACCAGAGCCTCCTTCTTGGTGAATTCTTGAATGACTATCTCAATGACAGGTCCTTCCAAGTGCTGTTCCACTATGGTGACAACTTGTTCCAGCTGTGCGCCTTGTCCTTCGATCTCCTCAAAAAGTGTGCAGGCTTCGTCCTGCACCGGCTGGAGTCTCTGGGTCACTTCCATGACTTTAATCTAGATGGCATGGAGCTACTGAAGAATTGGACACTGTTCTTGTGACTTTTTCATCTTCTCGACCACTGACAATAACTTCAACTGTTCCTGTACTGTCACTGCTTGTTTCTTTGCTTCCTGGAGTTGTGACTCCAATTTCCTTAGTTCTGGGTCCTCTGCAAGGCACTCATAGGTCTGCACACTTCAATTGCTGAGTTGTTTGTAGTCTAAGGCCAATGCCTTGATTCTTCCAACTGCTCTCCAGGCAGTTTCTTCCCTCTGATCTCACACTTCCTGTGGAGTGCTCGACATTGCTTTCAATTATAGTTCTACCGCTATTTCTTGGAGCTGTTGAATGGCTTCAGCGGGCTTCCCTACTTGGCTCTCATATGTTTCCTCTTCCATATGTGCCAGACCTGACACAGAGTGAAGTGATCTAGTGACTACTTCTTTAACTCCAATCTTCTCTGCAAGCAACTGTTCTTTTTCCTTCTGGATCTGCGCTTTATCCTCTGCAAACTTCACCTGGAGGTCATCTTTCTCTTGCTGCGCAATCCAACATTCCTCTAAGGATTCCTCCTTTTCTTGATTTATTGCCTTTGTGGCCTGCTCCTTTTCCTCCTAGACCTGATGAAGATGAGCCTTGGTCGAATCTACTAATCTGCGTAGCTGGGCAGGCTCATCTCCTACTTCTATGCCCCCTGATGACAATGGTGCAGTAGATACTGCAAGGCTAGAATAAAGATCATGTTGTACCCCTTCGAGCTCTGCCTCGATCCTGTCGAACATTGTCTCATGTTTGGCTTCGCTTCTCTGAAAAATGTCCTCTGAGGTATCTGATACAATGACGATGATGAGGTCAATATCATCCATCGTGAGCACAATCTGTAATGGAGGTTTATTGGCTCGTGACTTCTTTCGTGCTGAGGGTTTCTTTGGGGAAACCTTTCTTTTATTCGACGTCTCAGCCTCTGTAAGGGGATCTTTAGGTGGTGTCACTTCACCCTATTTCTTCTTGTCTTCTTCCCCTTCATCCTTTTTTTGGTCTACTTCGTCATCTCCTCCTCCTCCGGGTGACTCTAACGCAGTTTTCTCCGATGCACTATTTATTTATTGCACCTCGTCCTTAATTTTCTTCTTATTGTTGTTGGGTCCATCATACTCTTCTCGAGTGACTATAGGACTTCCAATGAGGTCGGGGTCAGAGAGCTCTGTCTGTTCGAATGGTACAAGGAATTATGCAGGCCATTCCTTGGTTATTTCCTCCATATCTTCCTCGGTGAGTTTGTAATAGGACTAGAGCTCTTCCTTGTCTTCGTCTCCACGTCTAGTGATGTAAATGAAATTTCTATCTATGTGGAACTTCACTATTGGCCTGAATATATGAAGTGTATTTGGCGTCATGCGAGGGAAGGATTCAATGGATCTCTTCAACTGCAAGTAGTAGGTGTGGAACACCACATTGGACTGCCATTTCTTTTCCATGTCACTTGAATACCAGAGGGTACTGAAACTCATGGCCAGTGGTTCAGACAGTTTGAATTCTAGGAAGGTTGCTCCTACTGGCATTTCCCAAGAGACAAAGGAAACAAGGATCAACAACCAACTGAATCGAAACTCGTATCCCTAGTCCTGTGCTTCTCGACAATCCTGCTCCAACTGGTTGACGAGGTAGCTCGCCCAGTTCATATGCATCCCTTCAATTCATTTTCCTGCGAGGTTGACGACAAACCCAGTGACATGCATTGGTGTGTTATTCATGACGAGCTTGCCAACAATCAACTGGTAAGCTAGGCACACTGCGCCATTTTGGATGGAGGCTACCTTGTAGTCTCGCTTCCCTTTATCCACATCGCCATATGTTTCTTTTATTCATTACACCAGGGCGCGATCTACAACCTTCCCTAGGTAAAACTCTTGAGGGTCCAGTCCTTTCATGCTCAATCTAGTGATCCGATGGATTAGTGCCAGATCTACAGTGATGCACCAATCCATCCATAGGTAACCGCCATGGAATCACGACAGGAGGCGTTTAACACACGTGTTATCCTCCTGATGTCTGCCGAAGTGTGGTATATTCATCACATTAAGGATGGTTGATCTTGCGATGTCCATGGTCCACAACTGGGGGATTATCTTCGAATTCTTCCTTGTTGTCTTTGTCAAGTACTTATGTGGTGCGAGCATTCCATATTTCTTGCGGTCTCCTAAGTTGAAGTCATTGATCTTTATTATCATAATCTATCCCAAATTCAGTCCAACTGCACGTATCCCCTTCAGGAGGTATGCAGTGATCAATGTATAGTCGAAGTCCCTCAGGACGTTGTCACAACTAACCGCGCTAGCTAGAGGCGGGATATAGTCAGGCAGGACCGACGGGATGAGCTTCACGTTCACCAAGTCATCGCAATTCTTGATCCATTTCTCTATCGTAGTTCGAGATGGCCCAGATCGATGTGCAGTCAATGGGGAGGCTTGCAATCCTCTCATCGATGAGACCTGTGCTCCTACGGACATGACCTTCTCAGCCATGAGGTCAATAAAAATATCTTCGATGGATTTCTCTACTGCAATAAGGTCGCTCTCCATACACACTCGTGATCAAATGTCTTGGATAGGTGGACAAACACTCAAGGTAAGAAGAACATGTGGCGAGGTCATAATAATCACTGCATGAAAGAAATTAGTTCTCTACGGGCTCGGATAATCACAATTTGCAAAAGTGTCCCCGGTGCAACATTCAACGAGTTAAATAGACAACATCATAATGCACTCCTCCAATGGGCAAGAATGCCTCAATTAATAAAATTCCATCCATTATGGCGCGGTCCCAACGGTCCAATGGCGATCTTTCCGGCAATAACTGCGTTTCTAGTCGTTTTGGAGAATCATTCTAATGGTTGTGACGCCTCCAACAGTCATATTTCTTTGTCGTGGCAAAGTGTCAATCGGTGTTGTTATTCTATTGTTGCGAGGTTCAAGTTTTGCAAGCCTTACTTTTGTGAAGTCCTCTCTAGGACCTCCTACAATTTTTCTAGCTTTGCTTTCTTCTTACTGAGATTTCTTGCTTTCTTTCCAGTGATCTGCGTCTCTAGATTCCTCTTTTCATTCTTGTTCTTATCCTTTCTTAGCATAGTAACTTTGCGCTGCTAAGGGTATTTCATAGGGTTCGAGCATAATACTTTTTATTTTACTATTTCTGGAGTAGGTGATTTTCTCTTCTACATGGATAAGTTCTTTAATCCTTCTTGTGTTCTTTCAACTTCGACAGCTAAGTCTCTGGCTCCCAGTTGCTTAGAATTGTCCTCTTGTTATTCTATTAAGTGTGCTATTCTCTTAGCCATGAAATCCCTTAATTATTTCTTTTTTTGTTCTATAGCTTCCTCTTCTTCTCTCCTTCGGATCTGATCTCTCTCAATCCAAGTTTTTCCTAACAAAAGTGCAAAAGGGGTGCCATTCTAAAAAAACTTAATGACCTCAAATTCTTCATCTATCGATGTTCCGTGCACACTCATAGGAACATGAGTAAGTCTTCCACATAGGGTTATAATCTTTCCTTTAAACAATCCTATTCCCCCCAATGAAGGAATCATAGTAGGCTTTCCCAAAATTTTCCCAAGTACTTTTTGTCATGATATTAACCTGTGTTTCTGCGTCCAATACATTGTCTATGTCAAAGTCTCCTATTCTTGTTTCTATGCACTCTTTCTCTTTTAATATCTATGATAAATTGATGTCTCTGTGATCATTCAATTTTTCTTTCATCTGCAATAATATAGCCTCAGATTCTTTCTGGTTCTTTAGTATATCGTTAGTTTCCTGACCTTCTTCATGGTTTTCTTGTTTCATGTTCATATTTTTAACTTTAGAAATCATTCTAGGGCAATACAAAACTTCATGTCCAATAGCCTTACAACAAAGGCAAATAGGACCTCTACTAGGGAATTCCCTTGCAAGATGTCCCGGTCTTCTGCAACTATAACAAAGAGTCAATCCTCTCTTTCTCTTAAACGATCCCCAACCTTTCCTATACTGCGCATTTGGATCACAGTGATAAACCTGCAAAAAATTATTTCTAGGATCTTGCATCCACTTGTTAGTCCAAAAATTCTTTCTATGCATAGGAATAACATATCTTTCACTATTTCTATCAAATCTATTCATATCACATCTTCTTTCTTATAGTCGTTCCCTAGTTTTCAGACTAGGACGAAATCTATCAAATATACCTAGATCCATTCTTTTGAAAAAAAAAAAATCCACTTATCTTACCTTTATCAGAGCACCAAGCTTTAATATCTTACCTCTTTTCTTTAGATCGAACTTCTCTTCTTGGCATAGAGCTTCACAAGTCAAGTAGAGTACTGCACACTAGAGCAACAAATCTACGCATAAAGCTTTCTCTTTTCTTCAGTTCCTAGCAATCACAGTTTCAGGTACCGACAACAGAACAATTTGTTGGCATAGGGGCATACCCGAGGTTCAATGCTTCAACAACGCACCAAAAAAACCCTAACTACCGACCCTTTCGACAACACTTGTGAAGCAGATGAAGTCTCACCCGAGGTAAAGGCAGGGGGGGTTGTAGGACTCAAGTGTCTACAACCTAGCTGGGGCACAAATCTTTGATCACAATACTTAACAAAGCACTTAGCAGTTAATATTCATTATTCTTTAATCCTTTATTCACATCGCAGGTAAAACCTGAATTACAGAACAATGCAGTATTCAACAAGATCTAACACATCCAAGCACTTAGCACATAGAAATAGATCAGATCTAGCATTCATTCATATCACTAAGCACTAAACTACTTCATCAGATGTATCTACATACATAAATATTACAACACTAAGCATAAATCACATCAATCACACAGAGCAATTACAACACATGATATACGTGGTTCACCCCTAGCGTGGGGCTACGTCCACCAACTCTTCGTCTTATTTATTATCTTCTTTCAATCTTCTTACATGCACAGAGCCACAAAACCAACTCTGCATATGACAGGAGATCTACGTGCACCACGCCATATCCTCCTTCCCCAAGCTACTTCATCAGATGTATCTACATACATAAATATTACAACACTAAGCATAAATCACATCAATCACACAGAGAAATCACAACACATGATATACGTGGTTCACCCCTAGTGTGGGGCTATGTCCACCAACTCTTCATCTTCTTTATTATCTTCTTTCAATCTTCTTACATGCACAGAGCCACAAAACCAACTCCGCATATGACAGGAGATCTGCGCGCACCATGCCATATCCTCCTTCCCCGAGCTTGGCACAACACAAAGCCTTCTTATAATCACTTGCACTTAGCTCTGCAAGTTCTCAACACACACTATGCACAAAACATTCACAACTATTTGCACTTAGTTCACTGGCTTACAACTGACTCCTTCTTAAATCGCCTAGCTATTTATTTATACATTACAAAAGGGGCCTAAACGTGGGTAAGACCCATGGTCCAACATCCCATACCCGTTACATAAACCCTAAACCCCAAAAACCCGCAAAAAGGGGCGAGATCCCGCGATCTCCGCTTCACCTGGGCGCTCCATCTTTGACCAACCTGTCGAAGTCCCAAAAATGGTCAAACACAACCAAGGTTCTCCAAATCTTCATGGAGGGCCAACATAACCCAAAACATACCTCTCCAAAGCGGGCTCGTGCCCTATGAGATATGCGTCGATGAAGCTTTAGAAGTTAACCCTTACTCACAACAGTATGAAGCTCATGAATGGAAATTGGAAATAAAGACTATGGTAACTAATTAGATAAGAAAAATAATATGTCTAAACAAGTTTGATATATGCATTTATTTATATGTATGTCTATATATGTCTGATATGAGGTGAAACAATGCCTTATATAAGTGAAACCAACCTTAAATAATTCACACATGAATTAACAACAACGTTATTGAGAGTCAAATATTCTCAAACCGTTGTAAAATGAAGTCTAAAAAATAGTAAAGTTACAACAATAATTAAAAATATTTGAGTGAATTTCCAACTGATTGTCTGAGCATTTTTCAGCATGTGCTTAACAGAGTAGCCAAAAGTAGATCATGTGGAGTTGGTCTGGAGTCTCTTAACAATATTCAACTACTCATTTCCCACCAATTTGTTGGATAGAATATTCATGTGGGTCATCAATACATCGCCTAATGACCATCCCGGATTTGTAGCATTAGATGCGCAACAACCAGAGCTCATGGTTTGGCATATGAAATAATGAAATAATTCACCCATATTGGTAGCAAGGTGACATTGAAGTCAAATTGAATGATTTGAAATAATTGATATGTGGCACTTACATGACACATATCTGTAGCATTGAATAAGATGTATTGGATCCATAACAATGGATTTAACATCAAGTTTGAAGATTTGCAACATACACTTGGTGACCTATTTTGTAGCAAACCTCATCCCTAAGAGTTAGATGCGAAATCTACAAATTTATCCTAATACACCAATAAAATCCAATAAAAATGCTCATCTTGACGAAAGAGAGTACCTTTGCAATAACATTGCAGTAGGGGTAAGGATATACCAAAAATGAAGGTAAGTTTTGTCAAAATGGAATGTAGGGATGACAAAAAAGGGTATAAAAGATGGAAAATTAGGATCCCATCATCTCCCCCTAACTAAAGGTGTTTCACAACCCTATGAAACTAGTATTCTCAATTTGAATCAAAATTTGCAATGGATGAATGAATATTTCTCAAACTGTAAGAGGGATGCCCAAGTTCTCCTTTGATATAATAGCCACAATTTTTTCAATGAGTTGCCACAACTAATTTTCCTCCCCATCTGTAGTGGCATTTGTACACTAGTGTAGTACATCAAATTAGGGGATAATGAAAATATATCCTTGTCCATTTTTCACCACATTTCATCATCCATTGTATGTATCTCTCCACTCGGTTCGTTGCTTCAAGGAAATTAGGGTAGCCAAGAGGCTCCCTGTACTTTAATGCATCGCTTAAGTGTTGAAATATCCTCTTACATTGTTGTAAGTCTTCCATATTTATGCATTTGATTTTCATCTTGAATTGAGAAATGAACTCTTTCCGAGTCTCAATAATGTAACCACTCTTCTCTAGAGATATAATAAAATGCCAATGTATGACAAAAATAGTCACGATTCAACTATTTTCTCCTTGGACCCAAAGATTAAGATATCTGACATTTCTCTCTACAATATTTTGTGCGTAGCCCCATTGGACTTGGTTACTTACATAATATGTAAATTCTCTCAATTGATAAACCCACAAATGGGTTAGGATTCCATTTTTTGTCATGGAATAAGAGAATCTCGTGCTAGTATAGTTCATAGAGCATACTCTTATCTTCTATTCTTCTCAAGGAGTAGGCTTCAAAAAATTATGCAGGGGTTTTAAAATCATGTGGTATTACTTAAACAAGAACCTTAAATATAAATGAAGTGTATCTCTCTTGCAAAAATATATCATAAACATGTGAGGGTGTATTTTAGTTGAGTTTAGCTTGAGCCAAATTACTCAGTTGCAAATTTTCTTCTTTCAACCTTTTTATTACTACTTCCATCTCATAAATTTCCTTTTGATCCTTCCTAAAATTTTCCCATATATCCCTCTCTATCACATATAACTCTTCCCATTACTCATTCAAAGTTTCAATCCATTTCTTATGCTCAATTAAGGAGACCCCTGTTGATACTGAGAGGGGGGTGAATCAATATCAAGTACAATTTAAAACATTTTTCAACTTATACTTAAACCATTCAACTATATCAAATGAGCAATGAACAATAGTATAAGAGTTACACCAATACACCACAATACACCATGCACAATATATGAGAAATAATCAATAGTTATTGTTCAAGGGAAGTAATGACTTCCAAAGGTAGCTATAGCTTCCAAATGTAAAGGGAGGGATAAACCTCCAAGAGGAAGATATAATCCTCCAATATCAAGAGAGAGTTTAACTCTCCATCCTTGCCCCTTCCTTCCACCCAAGAATATATGAGAGTTAATAAAACTTTACATTAAATCATCACCATCAACCAATCATCACATATAACCTGATAATTCTTCCTGAGACTTCTTCAATTTCTGCAATTCTTCAATTCTTGGAGTACTCTGATCCTGTAGATAATATTACTCAATGTATTTTTTGAAACTCCAATTTTCACTCCTTGAATCCTCCCCAAAAAGAGGTTATAGAAAGAATGGTAGACTTTATTCAATTCTGGTCTATTCAGGACAGTGAACTTGCACAGAATGCCCCGCGCTCAATAAATAACATCTGATTCTAAAACTCGCACATAATAAACTACAGTCCATACTATTTCCAATTAAATTTGTCCCACTTCATTTGGATTCTCGATGAAGAAGTTATGATTGTTTTACCCGGAACACCTGTTTATTGACTAGCTTCAGGACTGGTCACAAACCCTATCTTCCATAGAGTGTATCTCCATAATTATAGAGAATCAAGAGCTTAAATTTTTTCCAAAGGTACCTTGATATGTCTTCTCAATACCATAGATATTTCACCATCTGAATCGTTCTAGAAAAAACGTTATAGCAAAAATGGTAAGATGACCTAAAAATAACATACCTTAGAACACATCACCAAAAGACTTCATCCTCCCTTGAAATCCG
>ML803883.1:101989-113988 GCA_009831015.1 Picea engelmannii | reverse complement strand
GATAGATAACCCGAAACAGTTGCGCAGGAAAAAGACCGTAGTTGAAGGCTCAATGAGTCATACTCCCTTGCATAAGTCCCTTTCCTTTTCAGGGGAACCCGTTACCTTTCAAAACCCTGACCTTGACACCTTTTCCCAACAAAGCTTGGTTAGAACATGGTCCGATATTTTTGTGACTGGAATCATTTTCGACCCAACCATTTTGCAACCCCGAACCCCTGAAGTTTTGTCTCCCACTGCTAAACCACAAACCACTCCCTCGGTGCTATCCAGTCCCTCCTCATCCTTGTATTCAGTCACTACCTCACCGATCATCCAGTTTTGTATCCCACCTCCTCCACCCATCATGGCAGCTAGATATGATCCCTTGGTGTTGGCTGCACCTCTTCATGCCATGCCCCAAGACTATCAAACGAGACTTCCACAGTTCGATGCAACAGGAACTTTAAATGCCCAACAACACGTTGATAAAATGAACGATTATTTTGATCTGCACGAAGTAGATGAGGCTGACCTTCAAATGAGATTGTTTGCCCAAAGTTTGACAGGTGACGTTAAAAAATGGTATAAAGGTTTACGTGTTGCCTCAGTCCTGGACCTTACCGCATTCCAAAAGATTTTTCTAGACAGATGGGAGGTAAAGAAAAACCCTCTCCAAATATTGTCAGAATACGAAAATATTAGAAGAAATCAAGGTGAGACAGTACAAGATTACTGCACTCATTTCAATAACCTGTACAACGCAATCCCAGCTGAAATCAAACCTCCATAGGGTTTGGCATTGATAAAATTCCCTGATGGTTTTGACGCTGACATGTCATACCAACTAAGGGAAAGAAACTCTACCACCCTGGAAGACATGCAGAAAAGTGCAATAAGTGTGGAGGCCAATTTGTTGGCAAAAAGAGCACATCAGAGGTCGGAGAGGAGATTCACAATTAAAGAGGAACCTTCCACATCAAACTCAAATTCCAAATTGGATTCCTTGGCCAGAGAAATGGAAAGAATGATGGAAAGATTTACTGTGTCAGATAGAAACCCTCTAAGAGACAACCCACCAGCTCCTCAGGTTCGAAATCCTAACTTCAAGAGAAACCCTCCTCAAATTAGGCAGAGAGATCCTAGGGATCAAAGAGAGCAGAGAGGTCCGGATCAGCAGATCAGACCTCCCCTACAAGAAAATTATGTTGATGAAGAGGAGGAAGTGATTGAGGAACTAGAGGATACTCACATAAATCTCATGGGCATTCACGATAACGAAGCTATTTTCCTTACCCAAGAAGAGCAAGAACTTTTTCTTCTCAATCAAACAAAAGTAAGTGAAGAAGATGAAGATGCAGAACAATAGGCATTCAAAAATGCCATTTTGGAGGTACACTGGCAGTATAATCTGCGGAGTAAAAAGACAGAAGGGATTTCCCCAAAAAATATGATTGAAACGAAAAAGGTAATCGAAACCAAGAAGGCCTATGAGCCATCTGTCAAGAAGATTCCTGAAAAGAGCACTGCCTAAGTTCCCGCTAAGAAAAACCTTACTATTCTGAAAAGATCGTCACAGCCTAAGGTTTCACCTATTAATCCACCAAGTACTTCTGGCCAGAAGAGTGTGGTGGACAAACTAGAATTGATGAGCCAAGGCAGAGCTCCTACACCTTTCAGCCTTGAGGGGGAATTAGCCAAAGTAAAAATTCCCATTCCACTTTCCGAGTTGATGAACAAAGACATTTATCATTCATAGGTGATTAAAGCACTGACCATTGAACCTGACATAGGCATGACGGCCTTAACCATTGGATTAGCAAATCATTCAGATACCGTGAACCTTACAGATGATCAACCTGAACTTTTGTTTGGACCTGAAGTAGATGGCTGAGATGATAATGGTGATGTCGCTCCTTTTTACATCAATTTAAACATACATGACCTGATATTGTATAATGCTATACTAGATTTGATTTCTTCCCACAATCTGATGCCTAAAGCAATGATGGAGAAACTAGGACTGGAGGTCACCAGACCTTACAAGTATTTACACTCATTCGACTCCAGTAAAGTTAGATGTATTGGTTTGATCAAGGACCTATGTATCACCCTAGTTCAGATTCCTTCAAAGAGCATGGGTCATGGATGTGGTAGTTGCAGACATCCCTCCGAAGTATGGAATGTTTCTATCCCAGTCTTGGGGGGCTAAGTTGAGAGGTACCCTGCAGCTAGATATGTCGTATGCCACTATCCCAGTTTTCGGGCAACAAAGAAGGCTATACAGAGAAACATTGATGAAATACATGGTCAGTAGCCAAGAAAAACCGCACAACTATCCTCTTTACTCTGCGCATTCTGACTTGGATTCTTTTATCTTGTACAACGATGGTGACATGGGAGAGCAAGACACTCAGCTGGGAGAAGGTACATCTAGTCCGGATGAAGGCCAAGAAATCATTGAGGTAGCAAGGAAGAAAAACGTGATAATCGAAGAGCTACTGGCAGATTTTTGGAGCATGTATTTTGAAGGAGCAGTAAGCAAAGAAAGGGCTAGAGCGGGAGTTTGGCTACACAATCACAGAACCAGGTATTCAGAAAACCACTCTTACAAATTAAATTTCCAATGCACTAACAATATCGCTGAGTATGAAGCCTTGATGCTCAGTCTGAAGCTTTTGAAAAAAGTTGGTGCCAAACAGATTATGGTAAGAGGTGATTCTGAGTTAATCATCAAGCAAATTAAAGGTGAGTATGCTATGAAGCATCCCCGTCTTAGAGCTTATAGGAATGTTGTTCTTGATGCCCTGAGATGTTTCACTGAAGTTGACTTGCAAGTAATGCCGAGGGGACAAAACATTTTGGCGGATGGATTGGATACGTCAACAGCCACATGTAATATTCCTTTCCGCTCGACTCGCCCATACACGGTAGAGGTGAAATGCAGACTAACCGTTCCCGGCAATATCAGGTACTGGCAAGTGTTTGGTAATGATGATCAAATCGAAGACTTTCTGCAGTGTAAAAATGATTTTGAATGTACAAATATAGATTTAGAGAACGAGGATGAAAATGTAAATAGATCTGATTTTGAAATTGATAGTGTAAATAGCGTAGATTCAGGAGAATTAGGTGATGATGAGATGGAGGCCGATATTTTGCATTTGAAAAGTAATGTTTTTCCTAGGGGTCTAGTTCCTTTAGAGGACTTGTTTGATTTTAACAACATAGCCAAAAAACCAAAAATTGAAGCCAATGGACAAGAGGTAGAATACTATAATATAGGGACCGAAGAGAAACCCAGGATAGTCAAATTGTCTAAATCATTACCCCCTCAGCAAAAACTCAAATACATTGAGATGTTCAAAGAATATTCGGATGTCTTTGCCTAGGGTTATGAGGATTTGAAAGCTTATGATACCGGCATCATACAACACAGGATTCCAATAAAAGAAGACCAAAAACCATTCAGACAAAAACTTAGGAGAATCAATCCCAAGTTATTACCTCTGATAGAGAAGGAAATTAAAAAAATGTATGATGCAAAAATCATAGTCCCGTTGTGTTTTTCCAAATGGGTCTCGAATTTGGTCCCAACACGTAAGAAATCTAGGGAAATCAAGTTGTGCATAGATTTATGAAATCTGAATAAGGTCTCCCTGAAGGATAATTACCCCTTGCCAAAAATGGACCACATCCTTCAAAGGGTAGTCGGATCTAGTCGAATCTCTTTGTTGGACGGTTTCTCGGGTTACAATCAGGTCCTCATCCACCCAGATGACCAAGACAAAACCGCTTTCACTACACCATGGGGCACTTTCATGTATGTGAAAATGCCTTTTGGTTTGATGAACACTGGAGCCACTTTCCAGAGAGCTATGGACAACGCCTTTGTGGAAGAATCAGGTAAGTTTATTGTCATCTATTTGGATGACATAACTTTGTTTTCTCAATCTGATGACGAGCACCTGAGGCATCTCAGACGAGTCTTCGAGAAATGCAGGAGGTTTGGGATTTATTTAAATCCTAAGAAAATCCTTTTTGGACTAGAGGAAGGCAAACTGCTAGGACACATCATCTCCAAGGACATAATCAAAATAGACCCCAACAAAATCGAGGCCATACAAAAATTAGAACACCCAAGAAACATTAAAGAATTACAGTCTTTTATCGGGAGAATAAAATTTCTACGAAGATTCATTCCCAATCTGGTAGAGCTCCTCAGAAACATTACAAATATGTTAAAAAGGATGCAAAAATAAAATGGGACACTGAGTCCAAACAGTCTTTCGAGCAAGTCAAACGAGCACTCACAGAAGCCCTTGTCTTGATCAGTCCTGATTTTACCAAGGATTTCTATCTTTTTTCTTTCACTTCTGAACATACTATAGCAACGGTATTACTACAAAAGAACAGCGAAGGGTATGAACAACCCATAGCTTTCTTTAGTAAAGCGTTAAGAGACGCTGCTCTGAATTACAAGATAATGGAGATACACGCTTTTGCCTTGGTAAAATCCATAAAAGATTTTAGAGTCTACATTCTCCATTCCCATACCATTGCATATGTTCTGAATGCAGTAGTAAAAGAAATTTTTACCCAAGACAATCCGAACGGAAGAAGAGGAAAATGGATTGCTGTCATTTTAGAATACGACATAGAGATTAAGCCTACGAAACTAATCAAAGTTCAAGGCCTAGCTAAATTAATGGCTGAATCTAATTTCCATGCTCTTGACATTAATTTTTTAGCTGCAGCAGATGAACAGGGCGAGATGGTGACTCCAAGCATGAGAGAGGTATTTCTCAACTCTCCATGGTACGCAGACCTTATATTCATTTTGCAAAATTTACAAGCTCCCCCTAGTTTGACTAAGACTAAAGCTAGATTTTTGAAGTTGAAAGCCTTAAAATTCTGTATTCTAGAAGGCAATCTGTATTGGAAAGATCCTGGATGTATTCTATTAAATTGTTTATTAAAAGATGAAGCTGATAAAGTGTTACAAGAATTTCATGCAGGAGAATGTGGTGGCCATCTGAACTGGAAGGTCACAGCCAACAAAATCCTCAGAGTTGGTTTCTATTGGCCCACCCTATTCACTGATGTACATTGTACAGTGACCGCATGTCATCAATGTCAGTTGTTTGAAGGCAAAAGGAAACTCCTTCCTCTGCCCCTGAAACTGATCTCATTTGAAGCCCCTTTTCAGCAGTGGGGGTTGGACTTCATTAGAGAAATACACCCCCCTTCTTCAGGCCAGCATAGGTGGATTCTCACTGCCACAGATTATTTTACCAAATGGATCAAAGCAGTACCAAGTAGACAAGCCACTGACTCTGTTATTATCAAATTCCTTGAAAATAATATCTTGTCTCACTTTGGATGTCCTAGAAAGATTATAAATGATAATGCAGTTGCTTTTCAGTCAAAGAAACTCATAGATTTCTGCAACCAGTATCACATTGGTTTGGGACATTCCACAGCTTACTACCCTCAGGGGAATGGGCTGGCAGAATCTTCAAACAAAACCTTGGTAAACATCATCAAGAAAACATTGCAGGAAAACAAGAAATCATGGCATAACAAGTTGGTGTTCACATTGTGGGCTGACAGGCTGACCACCAAAAGGTCAATCGATATGTCACCATATCAACTGGTCTATGGAAAAGAAGCAGTTTTCCCCACTTCCTTAGGAGTCCATGTCATGAAGTTGTTTCAAGATGTACAAGCCGATCCAAATGACTCACAGAGAAGGATCAACCAGATGATCCATTTGCAACAATCTAGGGAAGAAGTTTTCAACAAGACTCAGGTAATCCAAGAAAGAATCAAGAAGATTTTTGACAAAAGAACCAAGGAAGATGATTTTGAGCTAGGAGATTTGGTGCTGAGATGGGACGCCAAAAATGAAGACAAGGGAAAGCATGGAAAATTTGACAGTCTGTGGAGAGGACCATACATGATCCAAGCATTCAGGGGAAACAACGCTTTCTTGCTAAACAACGTTGATGGGACAGATCTGCCAGGAGGACCTGTAAATGGAAGAATGCTGAAGCATTATGTTCCACCTCAGTAGAGACTCGAGTTTTCGTTCACCATTGTACATACCATTTTTATTTTTCGCCTGCATTTTCTGAGTGAATAACATTATTCAGTTGGTTGAAGCCCAAAGAGAAGGCCCTAAGCCGCTGACCACTGTTCTTCCAATTTTTGAGAATAAAACCAATGAAGACTACTAGGAAGAAATTTTCAAAATGATAGGAACCAGGATTCTTGGCACTTCACAGGGCAAGTACCATCCCCAGGTGGAGCTGCTGTTATCACCCTATACGTTATAGGATCAATTGGTGACTGGGATATTATCTGTCTCTAGTGTTTTTTGTTGACAAATGATTTTTCATTCTGCAAATAATTTGAAAAAGAAAAGAAAAAGAAAAAGAAAGAAAAGAAAAAGAAAAAGAAAAGAAAAGAAAAAGAAAAAGAAAAGAAAAGAGGGCATAAAAGAATTCAATAAAAGCCCCATGCAATAATAGTAACTTGTTCCATACCTTTCAAGCATGGCCAAGTTCTTTTTAAATTGATGTTGATAGGATTAGTGAATAAGTTTGGCTAAACAGTTTAATCTTAGCCAAAGTTTCTAGGTTAGATTAGTGAATAAATCTGGCCAGACTGTCTAATCTTGGTCAGATAGCCCCAGGGTAGAGTAAATTCTTAACCCAACAGTCTAATATGGGTTAATTGTCATAGGAAGCTAGGTTAGAATGTAGGCTAGTTGCTTTATTGCTTTATTTCAATAAGAACCAGTTTGATGATCAATGTTTCACCATGATTTGGATACCTAAAATGTTGTTTGACTAACCCCTTGGTGGTGTAGACTTGAAAAGTCTTGGAGAAAACCCGTGAAAAGCACTTACCCTAAGTTTCTCGACGCATGTATTTTCCGCTCCCTCACTTTTGATCCGTTCATATATCAATGGTCCAGATGATCGTGCTCAGATCAACGGTGGACAGGTATTTCCAGACCCCCCCCCCCGACCGTTATATCTTTAACTGAGGGGGGAGGGGGTCCAGAATAGCTGATAAGACCCACGTGCATCTGGACGGCTCAGGATCAAGCGCACAGATCTACGGTCAACATTGGATTCTGGACCCCCCCGTTCATTATGCCTTTAATGGAGGGGGGGGTCCGGAATGTGTGATAAACAACACACATAGATCTGCGGCTCAGAAGAAGGCACGCAGATCAACGACCCAAGATGTTTTTCGGACCCCCCCCCCGACTGTTCTTCTTTTAACTGAGGGGGGGGGGGCGTCTGGAATGGTATCTTTCCTCTGGCGGGCCCCTCTTTATACATGGCAACGATTGGATGGCCCCGAGTCCCATCATCTCCTACTGTCTGACCTACCATCGTCATCTTTGGACGTCACCATCCACCTTTCCCGAAATAGTCACGTCCCATAACTGCTGTCAGTTCTTCCCCCCCATTCGCTCGTGGCAAGCCCCCTCACTATGACTTTTACCCCAATCGGTAGCCGCCACGTCACTCATCTGTATCCCTCAGTCACCGTCACCTGCCATCTCACACTCTAAGTGATCCATTGCCCATTTATTACTGGATGACCTATCCGTTAACCAGTTGACCTGTATCCCGTGCCCAATGGACACCCATTTACTCAAAGCTACCCTTTTTCTTCCTATTTTCACCATCTACCCACTCATCGCACCAGAGAGATTTACCCCGTTTTCTCCTCCGTTACAATCAGTTGCCCCCACCAGCAGCCACCCCGCTAATGTTGTTTTTTCTTGCAGGTACCATTGTAGTAATGGCACCAAATTCCAAACAAGCAGAAGGAGAGGAGAATCCATTTCTCCCGCCTCTTGTCGACCTTGACAGGATCCCATTGGTCGACAAAGACTGCTTAATCGCAGATAAAAAGTGCGATTTTGATTTCGCAGACTTTTAGTCGTGGCTTCGGGAAGTTTTCCTGGACCAAAGTGATGAAATCAGACTCTGGGATTCCAACTTACCCCTTTACCTCTTCCCTCAGATTCACCCTTTCCCAGAATTCGCCCTCAAGTGCCACTCCCACTACATTCTCGAGCAAAGAGCCATCATCTCCTCGTCCAGAGAGATTCTTTTCCTCGTCACACCTGAATCCATGGACCAGATGATGCAAATCCCCCGAGTCGACTCTGCATCACCCTTCAACCTGGAAATTCTTACAGAATTATACCAGAAAATGACCTTCCCCCAAAGAGCTCAAATATTCGAGTTTTTCCTCCCCCCATCCACGCAATTTACCTCCACAAATCCTCCTTATCCTTCTTCCATGTTCTCGACTAAAGGAAACCAGATCATCTCATCCCTTTGTGCCTTGTTAGGATACTTTCTAGATCAGTGGGTAGATGAACCCATTCTGAGATTTTTATCCATCTTCTCTACTGATGAGAAGCCCACCACCCAGTTTGACTTCAGCACATTCCTGGTGAACAATATTCATGAACAATTCATGAATTTCACCACGGAAGGCATGTTCCGATACTCATCCATACTGGCATACTTGTTCATCTTCTTCCAAGCGGACAAATTCATCTTTTCCATGCAGAAGATGGATGGAGATGGTAGACCCCAGGCAGTGACAGCATGGACCTCCTTGCTCAAGCACAACTCCACAGAGTTCAATTTCAAGGAGTTCATTGATCAATTATACCACCCTGTGGTAAGTATGCTTAGTGGCAGGCCCGAGCCCCGAATAAATGATGAAGTTCAGAGGATCCTGCATCTCACGGATAACACAAAGACAAGGGATTGGTATTTGTACCAAGATCACACCGAGATCAGAGTATACGGGTGCGAGTTGGCAACGTATAAGCTTCCCAAGTACCTGCCTGTCAGAATTTTTGCTTTGGAATATATAAGGCAGATAATAAATTCCGATGATATCCATTTTGTGTCACTGAAGAAAAAGAAACATCTCAGGATCAAAGGGCAGATTGGCTCCTTCATCTGCAACAATCATGGCATTGGGGAAGAAGCAGACAGGCTTCTGAAGGAGATGAAGTTCTTCATGAGTTTCCCATGGCATTACTATCCATGTGGGATCATCTCCGAGATGAGGGTGAAGAACAAGAACATCCCTTATGTTCATGAATCTAGGCCTGAAATTGAGAAATTTGTGAACCAGATAGTATGGCAGCCTAACACATTGGTCAAATTAGAACAGTAGGATCCCCCAACCACTGTGTCACAAACAACCATGCCACAGGTCCTGAAAGAGAAAAGGCCTAGGAAATATTTATCTCCGCCTGTCACGGAGGTATCGTCAGAAGAATTCCAGCTGCATACCAAGAGGCCTAAGACTATTTCAGTTCCTGGCCCGACCGGAGAAAAAGAAGCCCCGCCTACTACACTGACCAAGGTTGACAGACCTCCCCTCGGTTCAAGCCTCCAGAAGGTCATAACCTCAGAATTGCCAAAGAAATCCATAGATTCTCCATTGAACACCCAGCCAGGCAAGGCAGGGCCGAAGCTGAGTATTTTCAAAAAATATGAGCTAATCAAGAAAAGAAACCAGACCCTGACCAACAACACTTGCGCCCAGTTCTGGACGCAGACGTCGACTGCGCAACATAGGATGCTATCGACATTTGACACCGAGAAGGGAAGAATGCATATGGAATTCCTCCAGGCACAGGTACCAGATCCAAAGGTGATCACTGACTACAAAAGGGCCACCTTCGAATTCCAGACGAAGGATGTGCATCCGACCGATCAGATGGATTTTCACAAGAAGACAGGAGAAATGGTATTTTACACGCTGGCACACGCTTCCACTACTGCGTCCAAACTGCAAGTATCCTTTAACAATGTTCAAACACAATTGAAGTTAGAGAAGATATCGTCCTTTGCCAAGGACAACAGAATCAATAATTTGGAGGAATTGGTCCTCAAGATTGGTTACGATCCTTCAAACGTGAAAGCAGCTGAGGAAATGATTAAGAAGAAGAATGCTGACATAGCCTCCTTGAGGAAACAATTGAAGCTCCCACCCACAGAGGATTCGCAGGAGAAGGAGATAGCAGAGAAAGAAGGAGAGAAAGATGAAATGCTCAAGATTCTCATGGAGAAGAACGCACAACTTAAGGAAATGGAAGCTAAAATGGAGAAAATGGTGAAAGAGAAAGAGCAACTGAATCCAATGGAAGTCATTCCATTGAGTGCCATTCCAATTTTGGGAGTGAGCACAACATCAGTGATAGAAGTCCCATCTGCTACTCCATTGACATCCCTGGAAAAGATAGCCGACCTGGCTAAGTCTATGGAAAAGATGAACCTGTGGGAAACAGAGATCAGAAAGCTTAAAAAGGAGATCGAGAACCTTCAGGAACTCAAATCTTCCTTTCAGATCAGCCTCTCCAAGGAAAAGCAGGTGATAGATCAGCTCAAACAAGAGTTACAACAACTTCGGAAGCAAACAGTGGTAGGAAAGACTTTGGCCGAGGTTAAAGAAAGTGTATGGAAAGACATCAGCAAGTCCATGAACGAGATATGGCCCATGATACAGATCATGTTTGAGCAGAATGAATTGGTACAAAGAAGAAAGCAGGCCATCGAGAAGATCAGATCAGAATTGGGAGAGATGCCAACACAGGCGAACGAGATCATCAAGTTCTTAAATTCTAAGACCACGGAAGAACTGGAAGAGCTGAAAATTGAAGACAGAACGAAGACCATACTCGAGGTCAAAAGAGTTTTTACTAAGAGAGGATTAATGCTTCAGCTGGAAGAAAAGGTTCATGCCATGGACCTGGGGGTACAAATATTCTTCAGTAAGATTGAGGCTCTACAGAAGAAAGGTCTACCTGGTCTGAAAGTAATCAATGATAAATTGATGACACTCCCAGACTACAAGAAGAGATTTGCTGATGTGGCTAAGGACAGTTCAAAGTTTGCAGGAATTCAAGGCAGCATCACTAGCAAAGCATTTCTAGATGCTCTTCAGTTGGACATCAGTATCCAACATGAGATTCGATACATATTCCTCACCAAGCCTACCTTCGCCAAGTACACAGAAATGGATGAAGTGCATCGAAGGCTACTCAAAGTCAACATGCCCAGTCATCTTCGATGGGAGGAACTCTGTGATCTGATCGAGTAGAAAATGAGTTGTCCCAGTCCATTCATTTGTCCAGTCAAATGAGGTCGTCCAGAGGCTTCATCAACGGCCCACCCAGAAATCAGCATGTAGTTACACCACATCATCAAGCATTCCTAGATTTATGCAATTTGTTAATTTAGTTAGGCTAAAAATAGATTTAGCACGTCCTGGTCATTAATGACAGGATTGTTTGTAATTTGAGTTATAAATACTTCATATTTCGAAGTATTGAGGGTTGTTGATCTTCACACCCTGAAGCTATCAGACTGTAATATTTTTGAAGAGATCTTCCATTAATACAAAGAGGCACTTTTACAGGATTCTTGTGTGTATTCACTGGTGATGTTTTTCTCTCTAAGTTGAATGTTATTCTCCCTTTGTTATCATACTGTTTTCTAAATATAATCTTTATAAGTAACGGACGTTGCAGGATTTATCTCATATACCCTGTTTCTAACTCGAAAATTTTTAGTGTTTTATCTTCTGGTTTTTTCAATAAAGAAATTTTTAAGTGCTTCTTTGTTGAAATTATCTTTCTCATCTCTTCTGCTATTCATCATTTATGCTACTAAAGAATCCAGTGATTATATTATCTCGCCCTGTGAAAGTTTTCCATTGCGTTTCTGGTTCGGATTTCATATTTTATTTAAAACATAGACCCCATAGCCCAATGGATGTGTAGACTATCTCAACCAACTCGAAAAACACTTCGACAACAAAACCGACCTATTTCTTTACCTAGCCTAATATTTAAAATTGGAAACATAGCTAAATTATATAGAGAGATCCCTCTCTGAAGTTGGAAGGGCTAGATCCCAGCTTCGAAAGCGGTTGGATAAAGTTACCTTTTGTAGATTTCT
>ML803883.1:53893-69863 GCA_009831015.1 Picea engelmannii | reverse complement strand
TCTTGTACTTGAACATTTAAGTGGGGTAAAAGGAGGTTGCCCCCTCGAAGAGGCTTATTATCTGAAATTATCTCTTTTTCAAGGCGTTGAGTACTTTTTCTGAGGTTTTTCTATGCTATATTGATATTTGGTTCTTAACAATCTCTTCAATTTCAAATTACTTGCTTAAATCGTATCACTATATATCTACTCTACCTTGCAGGTCACTTCCTAGATTTTGTGTGTATGACAGATCATTTGTGGACGTCCATATTTACTTGTCTATATTTGTATTTCTAATATCTTGATTGCAGGTTGTAGTTCACTTGTTTGTAAACTGTTTAATTATGCCATCATGTCTCTTTTCTATGTTTCTTAAGTTGTAAATCACTCTGTAGAGTAGCTATTTAGACAGTGTCCCTTTCATTAAGTTGTACTCTTCAAACACTCTCTGTAGGTTTACATAACTTGTTAATCCTGTTTCTAGCATCAACATGATAAGATACAAGTTGATTTTGAGTTATGATTTTCCGTGATACCCTAGTTATAATTTCAAGTTTTGATTTTCAATGATATCTTAGTTATGAATTTGAATTATGATTTCTAATTAGTACTAGTTATGAGTTTGTAGGTTTGCATGAATTATTGATTCTGTACAGAGTATTTTCAAATATATATTAGTTATGAATTTGAATTATGATTTCTAATTAGTACTAGTTATGAGTTTGTAGGTTTGCATGAATTATTGATTATGTACAGAGTATTTTCTAGTATCAGTGTGATAAAGAAAATGTATGATGTTGAATCTCTTCGGCACAATGTTTATAGATCACACGTATTACAAGAACATCTAATGTTTTTTTTATGATGGAAAAGCTTTCTATAGACTGCCTTATCCATACTTTGCATTTCTTTGTAGAAGTTAGCATTGAGTTAATTCCACTTGAGTTGTCATTAGTGATTAGATGTCATCGTGATGTAATTCTCCACCATAGACATAATCATCACATTTGAACACTGTCACAACACTCTTGATTTCAGTTAGGTAGATTAGTGTTTATTCTCTGCAAGATAGAAATGATTTCACAACACTCTTTCTTTCGGTTAGGTATATTAGTGTTTATTCTCCACAAGATAGAAATAATTGTGATTTTTTTCTTTAAGAATAGAGTTCACTTGTAAAGATAATTCTGACGGATTGTTTGCTTATTCAAAGATTGCTTGTTCATTCAGAAAGTTGCTTACTTAGATCAAATAGTTCATAGTCCTAGATTGTTTAAAGCTACTTAGATTAAATAGTTCATAGTCCTAGAGTGATTAAATAAGTTCATAGTCTTAGATTTCTTAAAGATCATTAGTTAAAGGTTTGTTTGTATATTTAACATAGAATATGATGTTTAAATGGATTTTAAAAGTCGTCTTTTTAAAGTAGAATTGTAAATTGAAAAGAGTGTCGATCCCTAGGATAGACCATCTCCTTAGCTAGTTAATCTTCCTGTTAGCTTTTGTTTCTACCTTGGCTCATACTATGTCACAACTCTAAGTTTAATTACCCCAGGTTGACAATTTAATTGAGGGAAATTAGTACATATAGTTTACCCATCAATGAGGATGATGGTTCAAAATTTGTCAAATATGGAAGGGATGCCAAAAAGAACATGGAAATATGGTGAGAAACTAGTGATATAATGGAAATTTATGAGAGTGTTTATGTAAAGTACAATAGTAGTGACAGTGAGAGGGTTGACGACGTAACGATGAGGTTAATTGAAGTAAAACTTCAAATATATAGGAGATAATCCACCATTAAACTTAAAAAATAAACCCTAAACACCAAACATATTGAAACATTCACCATGAACAATACCAAAAATATAGAGAGAAAAATCCTTGAGGTAGGGTAACACCATTAAATCCTCCTTATGGAAGGAATCACTCCATAAGCCATGCTTGCTAGAAGATGTTGGACAATCAGTTTTCATTGATGTCAACAAGCAAAGGTTGGCATTGATGTCAATAGATGTTATGGGTGTATTTGGAGAATTCTCCAAAGTGGTCCCCTAATGGCATATCTCTAAGCATGGCCCTCACAGGAAGATTCTTTGAAGAAGTCTATAAGAAACCCATAGGTGTGGTCATGAATGCCAAAATTGTTTGAGGAATAAGGACATGAAGGAAAATGTAAATGCATGTATCACACTCATATATGTATAGTCCTTCTCATTCCATTTCTAACGGTAGGTGGAACATCACATGGTTCCTCATGGTTGAGGAGTTATAGACTTATGAAGTTGGAAGCCCCGAAGACTAGGTAAGAATCCCTAAACAGTTACTGTCAAAACTACAACCCACACATAATTTCATTTTTTCCAAATTGTAAGTGTTGGTCCTAAAGTCTACACCTGACTCCTAAAGGGAAAAGTTAGGCCACCTCAAGTTTTGGAAATATTATTCTTTGATAATTTGAATTTGTGGGTCATATCAAGGGTGGATTTTGGGAAGATGGTGATCTGGTTGGACAAACCGCACAGTCTGAAGGTAGTTTCTCTTTTGCTACTAGTATGGATATTAATGGACAATTGGGAATATTAAAGACACACACAGGAGACAATAGCCAACAATGCAATGAATCGCTCGCTATATGAGAAATAAAGACTTGAAATAATATCTTAAGACTTCAACAAAAATCTAGATGCAAAACGTCCAACAGGTGGTCAATTAGTTAATCTATTTACTTAACAATAGATGTATAACGGGTTGCATAATCAATGAACAAATAAACTAAAACTATGGCTGAAAGAATAAGGAATGTACTTTGCACACAACACAGAATTTGCATTCAATATCGGATTAAACACATATAGATTTGAGTAAGAAAAACAACTGCCATCAACATATATTCAATAGGTAGAGAAATTTACAATCTTGTAAGCATGTTCGACCCTTCTGATACTTCTCTTTTCCACCAAAAACCGAACCTCAAAAACATACAAAAATTGCATATTTATCAGAGTTGCAAAGGCTCTCGTCCATCTGGGACTGAGGCTTCACTCTATGCTCACAGTTGTAAACAACTTATTAACTTAAATATTACATTGTTGGAGTACAATGATGCATGATTCAAACTTAACTTAATTTAAAGGGACATGATTAATATAAAAAATAAATGACCACTTATTATGCATAAACTTGAAATGTCTCAACTTAAATAACTGGAAACTGTTGTTGATGGTAAACAAGACTGATGCATAAGCTGAATCGCATCGAGCCTTTGACAAAAACGGATTCAGAGTGACAAAGGTGAGCGATGTGTCGAGCATTGGCATGCTTGCGCACTATTTGAGGCCGCTGGAAATGACTAGATGTCTTGACAACTCCTTCTTTAGCTATACCATGATTTTCAATCTCGGAACTATTCTAAGATATTAACATTCGAGCGTCTTTTATACCCAAAATTAATGTGAGTTGTCGATTAGTTTTGCAAATCTACGATCCGAGGGACCTTGCTACCTTAGTTCCCATGCTAAAGTTTTCTTATTTTGTCAGTTATAGATTTCCTCTAACCCTATTTAGCGATGGTGCCAATTCATAACTTCAGGATTTTTTGGATGTGCAGTGTGAAAATCTCCCGGAGTCATTAACTCACATTTACTATTAATTAGGTCGTGATTACTTTAAACATCAAATTTAATGAATTCAAGACTTTAGAAGTACGGCCCTTAGGCAATTTCGGCCTATGCTGAGTTGAAAAACTCTCGGAGTGGTAGGGCCCGAAGCGACGTGGCAGCCTGACGTCACTTTAGGACTTCGGCGGTTCGACACTCCAGTGTTCGAGAGTTTCTGCATGTAAAGCATGGAAATATCCTAGAGTACTATGGTCCTTAAGTGACGTGCCTCCGAAGGAGAGTGACACGTGTCACTCAAAATTGAGCAGATGACGTGCCCCAAGGTGCTTGAAATGAATTCCATATGTCAGCGCGAGATGGATGCCACGTGTTAGTGCCAAATGACTGCCACATGTCTTGGTGGATGAGTGTCGTGTTCTTCGACACTTCATGCTTCGAGAGTTTTGGATTGTGAAGCATGAAGATCTCCCGGAGTAGTATAGGCTTGGAGTGGCATGGCAGTTTGACATCACTTCGGGACTTTCACGGTTCGACACTTCGGGACCGTTAGTTTGATCGACAAGATTGGATGCTTGAACGTCTAATTTCCGAAGTCAAGCTTCTTTGTTCTTTGTTGCTTAAACTCCTCATGAATTAGAAACCCTGAATGCACATGAGCCGTTGAACTTAACTGATTGTCAGATCTTCACCGTTGAAATTTAACTTGTTGTTTTCTTATATTTCAATCCTGAAATGAATTGCTTTGAATTCTGCGTTTTTTCTCATGGTTGTTCCCTGTGCATACAACATACTTGATCAACCCGCTATAAGCTCAATTAATGGCAAACATGATGACAAGTAATTCGAACCAAATCACAATATGTGTTTATCTTTCAAGAAAAGAAGAAAAACTATGCACAAAGAATCAGTCAAGAAAGACAATAAGGAAAACCAAGTCATTGAACAAATGGGAAACTAACATGACTAACCTTAAGAGGAAATATTTCTAGGAATGTACGGAAAAGAGAGAGAACAGGGGTAGGGGTGCAGAATTAGGTCTTAACATTGGCTCCTACCGGGGATAGAACTTCCCTGCAAGGTGTTAAGAATAGTAGATCAGGTTCCTTAGAATTAAAGAGCTACTCTTACCTCCCTTTTCTTACCTCTGCTTCTGCATGTACGTCGTATATCTCTGCCACTATCTCTCGACCAATGCATCTTATTGCATCCAAAACTGTAGCTACACCCCAGTGCCTTTTTTGGGCCATGGAGTCTTTATTCACACACAACTAACTAATCAAATGCACAAAATAAAAGGAAAGCATCTATGGTACAAGAGGGACCTTCCCTCATCCTTAAAAAAAATAGTGTTTTAGGAAGCGCCCATTTACTGGGCCTCCAAAGATCTCTGCATCATCTAGATTGTGCAAGATAAATGTGTTATTGTCCATAACCTAAACCACCTTAAAAGGGAAAAACCAGAGGTTATCAAACTTATTATTCTTGGACTTGTCATCCCTTTTGGCATCCCATCTCAAGACCAGGTCACCTTCTTGAAATATCTCTTTCTTGGTTTTCTTGTCAAAGGTTGATTTGATATTTCTCTGGTATGCTTCGGTCTTCTAATCCAATGCTTCTTTCTTTTGTTGAACATCTATAATCTAGAAGATTCTCCTTTGGATGTCATTTGGCTCCTCAATCTCTTCCTGTAAGAATTTTAGGACTGGTATACCAAGCTGGGTGGGAAAGACAACATCTACCCCATAGACAAGCTGAAATGGCGAGGTTCCAAGACTTCTTGGTGTTGATTCTATCGGCCCATAAAATATATTTCAGTTTAGAGTCCCATGATTTCTTTTTTTTGGTCAACAGCTTCTTGATAATCTCGATGAGAGTTTTTTTTTATGACTCTACTGGACCATTCCCCTGAGGGTAATAGGGCATGGAATGTGTCAAGGAAATGTTATGACTGCCACAAAATCGAAACATGGTTTTGGACTTGAATGCTTGGGAATTGTCTGTTATAAGCTTGTTGGGGTAGTCGAATCTGAAAAAAATATTGGTTTCTAGGAAATTCATGATCACCTTGTCAGTGGAATTCCTGGTGGGCACAACCTCGATCCACTTGGTGAAATAGTCAGTGGCAGTGAGAATCCACTTGTGTTTCCCACTGGAGGGTGGCTTTATCTCACCTATGATTCTAACCCCCATTACTAAAATGGACCATTGGCAGTGATAGATTTTAGGGGTAGTGATAGTAGCTTATTGTTTTCCTGCAAATTTCTGACATTCATTGTAGGCCCTAACAATAGTAAATACATCAGAGAAAAGGGTGGTCTAGTAGTACCCTATGCTTAGGATCTTGAGTTATGGCCTTCCAATGCTAGTTTCATCCACATACTCATCTATGCATTTCTATTGTAACTTGTTTGGATTCATTTTCATCAAGGCATTTTAATAGGATGCCAGCAGGATCCCTCTAATACAAGTTCTGGTTTGAAATGAAGAATTTGATAGGCTTCAATTTGAGAGACTTTACCTTTGTCTTCTTCACATCTGGTGGACATTCAATATGCTGCAGAAAATAAATGATGTTTCTATACCAAGGTGAAGATGAGTAATTTTCAAATACTTGCATGTTGTCTTGTCCAGGCTATATGATGGGTGCATCTGATTGGGTGAAGATTTGATGTAATTATAGCACCTTACAGTTCGATTCTGATAACATCTTGGCAAGTTCTTGTTCCTTGATTAGCTTGGTGGGTTTTATGTGTATGTCATACTCCAATAGTTTGACAATCCACTTCCCTCTTTTCCCCTCACTGTCTGGCTAGACCAGAATCTCTTTGACATTGTTGTTAAGAACAAAGGTTGTTATGCTAGACTGTAACACATATTCCCTGAAGGCCTTGAGTCCTTTGACCAGGGCATAAGCCTACTTTTCTAATATATCATACTTCATCTCAACATCTCATAGAGATTTTCTAAAAAATGATATGGGTTGTTCATGCCCTTCTCCATTTTTCTACAGTATTACAACAACAATGTTCTCCTCGGAAGAGAAAGAGAAGATGAAGAAATGTTTGGCATAGTCAGGGTTGGATAATACAGGGGCTTCAACTAAAGCCTTCTTCATCCTTTGGAATGTTGACTTTGTCTCTAGTAACCATTTTATCACAACATATTTCTTCAACATGTTAGTGACAGGCTTCAAGATTTCGACGAAATTTGGCACAAAGTGCCTTAGGAAATTTATCTTGCCAATGAAAGACTGGATAGCCTTTTTATTTCTGGGTATTTCAATCTCTTGAATGGCATAAAATTGCTTCAGATCAATTTTTATACCTGTTGGCACAGGGGCAGACTCGGGGTTCAATGCTACAACAATGCACCAACAAAACCCTAACTACCGACCCTTTCGGCAACACCTATGAAGCAGATGATGTCTCACCCGAGGTAAAATCAAGGGTGGTTGTGATACTCAGGTGTCTGCAACCTTAGCTGGGACACAGATCTGTGATTATATCACTTACAGAGCACTTAGCATTGATCATTCATCACTATTCAACCCTTATTATACTTCGCAGACAAAACAGAGCATCGCATCATTCACTTAGATCTAAGGTATCTTAGTACTTAGCAATAGTAAAACATATTGGATCCAGTAGATCAGCACTAAGCATCTTCATACATACCAGATCTACTATTCATACACATCTAATGAAGCACAAAGCATAATTATATCTATCTAAATATATCAAAGCACTTAGCCAAAGAAGACATAAACACATCAAGTCAAAGCATAGAGCATAACACACATATTTGCGTGGTTCACCCCCTCTATGGGGCTACATTCATTAACTCTTCTTCTTTATTAGCATCTTCAATCGGTTACAAGCATGAAGCCACCAAAACCTATTGCACATAGGACAGAAGATCTGTGTAGCTCGCTAGATCCTTCTTCCTTGCCTTACAACACAAATCCTTTTTTATCTCCAGACAGGGACTTCCACTAAGCTCTGCAATCCTATAGAATGCACAACACCTCAATCACATAGATCCCACTTGGAACGTATCCTATATCACATAGATACAATAGTCCTCTCTCTACTATATGCCTAGACATCTATTTATACATTTACAAAAGTGGGCCTAAGCGTGGATGAACCCACGGGCTGACATCCCTTTCCCATTACATATTCCCAAAACCCAAAATGGGCCCAAAAGTGGGCCAATATCTTGTGATATCTGCTTCATCTGGCACTCCATATTCGACAGGCTGTCGAAGTCCCAAAAAAGGTCAAACAAGACCAAGTAACTTCAAAACTTGGTCAAGGGCCAACATCCCCCAACACTTACCTGTGACTCGTCCCAAGTCACTTTGGTTTGAGAAATTCCACCTCAAATGCCTCAATCTTGGCTCGATCTAATTTGACCTGCTGTAATGCTACGACCTCTTTCTCATTGAACTCCTGGATGATTGCGTCATTGACTGGTCCTTCTAGGCATTGTTCTCTTGCAATCACAACTTGTTCAAGTTCTACTCGGTTTTCAACTTTAGTGAATAGTTGACATGCCTTCTCTTGCACTGGTTGAAGTCACTGAGAGACTTCCATCACTTTAATCTGAATCGTGTGGATCTATTGTTGGGCCATGTGCTGCTCTGGAAACCTCTTCATTCTTTCGACTGGTGACAAGGACTTCAACTGCGCTTGTAACATATCTGCATGTTGATTTGCTTCTTGGAGTTGTGACTCCAATGCCTGCAACTATGGATTTTCCGTGAGGGTCTCATATGTCTGAGCACTCCTGGAAGTTAGCTGCTTTCATTCCAATTCAAGGGATTTCAATCTGCCAAATGCATTGCAGGCATTTTCCTCTCTTAGGTCTCTTATATCTTGAGGGGTCTCAGGCATAGTATGAAGTTCCAGATCTGCGATGTGCTGCTAAAGTTATTGGATCGATCCTTCTAGTTGTGCCACCTGTTATGGAACCCGTTCTTTTTTCTGGACTTCGATGACTGTCACAGAGTGGAGTGCTCTGTTGACTAGTTCCTTTATCTCGATTTTCTCTGCGAGCAACTACTCCTTGTCTTGTTGAAGCGCTACTTTCTCTTCCTCCCACTTTGTTTGCAGGGCTAGTTTTTCTCGTTCTGCATTATTGCGTTGTTCTAGCATATCTTCTTGTGCCTAGGCCAAAGCCTAGGTGGCTTGTGCTATTTCTCCCTGAGCTCATCAAAGGCGAGCTTCAAATTTATTGGCGATCCAGTGCAATTGGGCTGGCTCATCTCCTGGTTCTTTTGTTCCAATTGTCAAGGGTGCAGTAGAAACTACGCGGATGAACTGTAGTGGTTGTTGCACTTCATGAAGTTCACCCTTAATTCTCTTGAATACCTCCTCTTGTTTTTCTTCTTTCCTTTCTCTGATCTCTAGTGAAGCGTCATTCAGCATAGCGACTAAGAATTTGAAGTCATCTGGGGTGAGGGTAGTCTTAAACGTAGTCCTGGTGGCTTTAACTTTCTTTCGGGATGAAGGATTTGGTGGGGTAACCTTCCTTTTCTTGGATGGATCCTCCTCCTCTCTAGGCAAAGTAACTTTGCCTTTGTTTTGATTGACTTCTGTGCCACCTAGCTCTCCACCATCATTTCCCTGCTCAAGTGAGATCGAAGAGGTCTTCGTCGATGTGCTATGGACATATTGGACTTCGTCATCTTTCTTCGTCTTGCTCGGTCCAAGTGTGTCTGGCATATTTTCAGGGCTATCCAAATCGAACATCTCTGCGGAGTCCACTGGAACAAGGAGATCCTCTGACCATTCCTTGGTAATCTCCTCCAAGTCATCTTCTGTCAACTTGTAATATGACTGGAGTTGTTGTTTATGCTCAACAACACGTGTTGTAATATAGGTGAAGTGGCGGTCTGCGCTGAATTTCATCAAGGGTCTAAACCTGTGAAGTGTGTTCAGGGTGATGCATGCTATAGACTGGATAGTGATCTTCAACTGGTTGTAATAGGTGTGGAAGATGACATTGGACTGCCACTGCTTGTTCATGTCAATGGAGTACCACAACATACAGAACTTTGCGGCCAGTGGTTCGAAGGGTTCGATATCTAGGAAAGTGGCGCCTTCTGGTAGCTCCCAGGCGATGAAAGCGATCAGTATGAGAAGAAAACTAAAGTGGAACTCATACCCTTGGTCTTGCACTTCTCTGCAATCAGGCTCTAGTTTGTTTACAAGGTACTGCGCCCAGTTCATCTATAGTCCCTCCATGCACTTTCCTGCGAGGTCAACTACAAATCCAGTCACTTGGGTTTGTCTATTCTTGCGAACTATCTTGCTTGCAATCAGCTGACAGGCAAGGTGCACTGTGCCATCTAGATAGAGGCTACCTTGTAGCCTTGTGTGCCCTTCTCAACATCGCCATAAGTTTCTTTAATCTTCTACGCTAATGCTCGGTCTGAGGTCTTTCCAGGGTAAAACTCCTGTGGGTCAGGGCCTTGCATACTAAGCCCTGTAATCTGATTGATCAAGGTTATATCCACAGTGATGTGGCGGTTCAACCATAAGTATCCTCTATGGTATCAGGACATCAGTAACTTGACGCATGCGTTGACTTCCTGGTGTTTGCCGAAGTGCAGGATCTTCATTACATTAAGTAGTGTGGACTGCGTGAGGTTTTAGGTCCATGATTGCGGGATAATCTTGGAATTCTTTCCTTTAGTCCTGGTTAAGTACTTATGCGAGGCTAACATGTTGTAAGCTTTATGATCTCGAAGGTTTAAGTCACTAAATTTCAGTGCTGCGAGCTTATCCTGGTCAGCACGAACTACGCGCACCCCTTTCAGAAGGTACGCGGTGATCAAAGTATACTCGAAGTATCAAGTTACAATATCACGATTGATGGTGCCACTCAGAGGTGGTAGGTAAGCCGGTAGAATGCACAGAATAATCTTGGAATTCGCGATGTCAATTTTGTGCTTTGTCCATTTCTCATCGGTCGACTAGGATGGACTGGCATGAGCAGTGGAAGGAGAGGCATGTAGTCCTGTTGTCGATGATGCTTGGATTCCTATAGATAACCCTCGCTCTGACATGACTCTCTCAGTCATTAAGCCAATCAAAACTTCTTTGACTATTTTCTCTGCAGCATTGAGCTTGTCCGACATACAGGATCGGGGTCAATTAGTGAACTGAATTCATAGACTGCAATGAAGGGTATGGGAACAAGGCCATGATCATAGTGAAAAATAATCTCAGGCTTTGGGCTCCAATTCTCAGTTAGAAAATTTATTCTCGATGCGTGGCGCGATGGACTAAATAAGAAACTTAGCAACAATCTTCTTGCAATGGGTATGATGCGTGATTAACTCATGTTATGTCCCTTATGGCGTGGTCTAATGGTCTAATGGTCTAGTGGTGAACCATCAATGCTTTCTGATCCATTTGGAGTGGCAATCGAACGGTTATATCAGCTTCCAACGAATATATTGCTTCGCCACAGTGAAGTGGCCTATGTTGCTGGTATGATATCTCGACGAAGTTCAACTTCTGCAAGTTTTCCTTCTGCGAAGCTGCCTCTAGAATCTTCTATAGCCTGTCAATCTTTTCTCTCTTTTTACTTAGCTTCCTAGCCTTCTTTCTAGTGAGCTTCATCTCAGTGATTCTCTTCCCATTCTGATTCTTATTTTCCTTAGACATAGTCACTTCGTGCTGTTGAGATTATCTCTTAAGACTCAGGGGTAATACTTCTTCTATATCTGAGACAGATACTTCAATATTTTGTGAGTCCTCTAATTCTCTTATAGATTTGACATATGGGCTTCTAGTGTCAAATAGTTTCGATTTGTTTTCTTGTTCTTCCATCAACTGCGCGATCCTTATGGTCATGAAATCTATTAAATCTTGTCTATGTTGTTCTAAAACCTTTTCTTCTTCCTTCTTTCTGGCTTGATCTCTTTCAATCCAAGGTTTTCCAAGTAACATAGTAAATGGGGTGTTGTCCTCAATAAATTTAATAATCTCAAAATGTTCTTCAGTCGAAGTTCCATTGGCATTCATAGATATCTGAGTGAGCTTTCCACATAGGGTTACCAGTTTTCCTTTGAATAGTCCTATTCCTCCTAATGAAGGAATCATAGCAGGCCTCCCTATAGCTTCCAAAGTTCTCTCTGGAATAATGTTCACTTGTGTTTCTTCATCTAGAACACAGTCAATGTTTAAGTCCCCAATGCATTCCTTTTCTTTAAATATCTCTGATAACCTAACATATCAGTGATCATTCAAGGTGTCTTTCATCTGTAGCAATACCTTCTCTGATTCCCTCTATGGTTCTACTATTTCTGGATCTGTCTTAGGGTTCCCCTGACTCAGATTCATTCTTTCAAGCTTAGCTATCATTCTAGGGAAATCTAATACTTCATGGTCTATAGCTTTGCAACAAAGACAACTAGGTATTCCACCAAGGCATTCCTTAGCAAAATGTCCTGGGTTTCTGCAACTGTAACATAGGGTTAATCCTCTCTTTCATTTAAATGTTCCCCAACTTCTTTTGTACTGCGCACCAGGATCATGGTAGCTAGCTTGCAAAAAATTCTTTCTAGGATCCTGCATCTATTTGTTAGTCCAAACATTTTTTCTATGCATAGGTATAACATATCTATCACTATTCTTATCATATATACTCATATCAAACATTCTTTCATTTATCAGTGCTCCAGTTTTCAAACTAGGATAAACTCTATTAAAAATACCTAGATCCATACCTTAGAAACACAATTTTTCACTTATCTTACTTCTACAGAGCAAAAAACCTCCAGATCTAAAACTTTTAACTACTATTACCTTTATCAAAGCACTGAGCTTACATATCTTACCTCTTTTCTGTAGATCTGACCTCTTTTCTGTAGATCTGACCTCTTTTCTTCAAAAATTTCCACTTTTACTTTTCTTAGAGCACAAAGCATTCAGATCTTGCTTCTTTTCTTCAGATCTGGCCTTCTTTCTTTAGCACAGATCTTTTCATATCAAGTGGAATACTGCGCACTAGGGCACAGATCCATTCACAAAGCTTCCATAGTTTCAGGATGAATCTTTGCACAAAGATTCTTCTTCCTTAGTTCCCAGCAATCACAGTTTCAAGTCCCGGCAATGGAACCATTTGTTGGCACAAGGGCAGACCCGAGTTTCAACGCTACAACAACACACCAACAAAACCCTAACTATCAACCCTTTTAGAAACACCTACAAAGCAGATGAAGTCTCACCCGAGGTAGAAGCAAGAGTAGTTGCGAGACTTAGGTGTCTGCAACCTTAGCTGGGACACAGATATGTGATTATATCACTTATAGAACACTTAGCATTGATCATTCATCAGTATTCAACCCTTATTATACTTCGCAGATAACACAAAGCATCGCAACATTCACTTATATCTAAGGTATCTTAGTACTTAGCAATAATAAAACAGATCGGATCCAGTAGATCAACACTAAGCATCTTCATACATACCAGATCTACTATTCATACACATCTAATGAAGCACAAAGCATAAGTAGATCTATCTAAATATATCAAAGCACTTAGCCAAAGCATAGATAAACACATCAAGTCAAAGAATAGAGCATAACACACAAATTTATGTGGTTCACCCCCTCTTTGGGGCTACATCCACCAACTCTTCTTCTTTATTAATGTCTTCAATCGGTTACAAGCATGAAGCCACCAAAACCAATTGTGCATAGGACAGAAGATCTGCACAGCTCGCTAGATCCTTCTTCCTTGCCTTATAACACAAATCCTTCTATATCTCCACACAGGGACTTGCACTAAGCTCTGCAAGCCTATAGAATGTACAACACCTCGATCACACATATCCCACTTGACACGCAGCCTATATCACATTGATACAATAGTCCTCTCTCTACTAGATGCCTAGACGTCTATTTATACATTTACAAAAGTGGGCCTAAGCGTGGGTGAACCCATGGGCCGACATCCCTTTCCCATTACATATTCCAAAACCCAAAATGGGCCCAAAAGTGGGCCGAGATCCCGTGATCTCTGCTTCGTCTAGCACTCCATGTTCGACAGGTTGTCGAAGTCCCAAAAATTGTCAAACATGACCAAGTAACTTCAAAAATTGGTCAAGGGCCAACAATACCTCATGCTGATATGATGTGGCCCAAGAGCTTCCCTTATGACATGGAAAAGTGGGACTTCCTAGGATTCAGAGATATTCTGTATCTCCTGCATTTCCGGAAAACCTACTCCAGATGCTGTAAATGTTCATCATCAGACTTGGAAAAAATGGTGATGTCATCCAAATATATAACCATAAATTTGTCTTTTTCCCACACAAAAGCTATGTCCATGTCCCTCTGAAATGTGGCCCCTGTGTTCATTAGCCCAAAAGGAATCTTTTCGTATATGAATGTTCCCCATGGGGTGGTGAATGTTGTTTTTTTCTTTTTCCTCTTCACACGCCGCTATCTAGCTATAACCCGATTATTCATCTAACAAGGAAATCCTGTGGGAACCTACCACCCTCTGTAAAATATGATCCATCCTGGGAAGGGGGTAATTATCCTTTAGAGAACACTTGTTGATATTTCGGAAATAAACACACAAGTGTATCTCCTTGTTTTTCTTCCTCACAGGTACCAAGTTGGCCACCTAATTTGAGTACCTCAATGGTACAATAGTCCTTGCATCCAATACCCATTTCAATTCTTTCTCGATTATGGACATCAACATGGGATTAAATTGTCAAATCTTCTGTCTGAATGGCTTGGATCCAACCTTCAAAGGGATCTTGTGTTGGATGATATCAGTGTCAAATGTCTTTAAATCCTCATATGTCCATGCAAAAGTATCAAAAATATTTTTGATGAGACTGACATACCTGTCCTTTTGTTCCACATCTAATGCTTTGGACAACTTGATGATCTTGGGATTCTCAGTGGTCCCAATATTGCAATTTGTTATCTCTTCTTATTGATTCTTCATGGCAACTTCTCTGTAAACATCATCACTATCAAAAAACCTTTCCAGTGGCACTAGTCATCTTGGAATGTGATTGGTTTTCATATCCACAATATCATGGCCAGCTACTGTCTTTAGCAGATGAGATGTTTGTTGATTTTCTAATTCATTATTTTCACCTTCTTGGATTTCTTGGTCGATTGAGATATTGGAGAATTCATCCATGGTGTGTAGAAATCTCTGCAGCTCTAGATCATCACTAAAGACTTGCCAGTGTTTTATGTTGTCTAGTATGGATGTTCTATGTCTGATTTCCACCTGATATTTAATATTTGGACCAATGGGAGGTCTAAAAGTGTTGGAATCTAAGGCCAGATAATCTTCCTTCTGATTCTCCTCTCTGGGAATGAAGGATATGTTAAATGCTAGAAATAAATTTCCGATAAGGTCCCATACCTTGTTTCTATATTGCTTGAGTGTTATAGGATAAATCTGTATATGCGAACACTAACAGATCTCCCTAGATCCACCTAGATATAGAACGACCACCAATCATACATCGTGGATCCATGTCATCAAAATTCTACATAGCCACCAGGAATACACAATGGATCTATGTGCTGGAAGACTCAGATGAAGACATAGCCACGCGACATACAAACTGGATCTATGTGTCAATACAAATCATAAATACTCCCTCGCAACTTGGACCAAATATATGATGTAGTGTACCAATTGCTCTGATACCAATTTGTAGTGTACCCATTCACTACCCGGATTTTACCAAACCTCTCGGTTACCGTTCTGTACATGGAATCTACAGAACTCATACTGGGTTTTACCAACCAAATGCATTTAACACAATTAAACACACTTAATTCGCAGAGTAAAATATATAAGTTACTGTTACCATTAACAAACCATAGCATTCATCATTAATTCATTTACACAGCGGAAAACATGATACAAAACAGCACAGTCATGTCAAATGTGTTAAAACATAACTCAGATTACTTATCTTTTATCTGCTGTAGTATTCACCAACCAAGTGCAGGCCTTCCACGAACCTCCCAGCCTTAGACCACACTGTTCATCAACTCAACAATAGGTCACCCCCGAGCTGGGACCGAGCTCCACCCCAAGGCAAGGAATCCAGACTCAGGCTGAGGTTACAGGGAAGACAACATATACACATTCAACAGGAATAAGCTCTCCCAGGAATCTCCCACGCTCACTACACACAAACCCTCATTCCCCACATGCTTGTTCCACCCCAGGAGAGTGCACCTTCTCTGTCACCTAGACAGTCCTTCGGCTGCCAGTCTCCCTTACCTTGGGTTACAGGAACAGACCGGACCGGAATTCTCTGGGCTCTATGGCAGCTACAGGGATTCCTTCCAGGAGTCC
>ML803883.1:23203-44904 GCA_009831015.1 Picea engelmannii | reverse complement strand
CATGCATTCCATCCGTACACCTTCCTCCCACCACTTGGGAATTCACGGGTCCTTCCAAAAAGGACTTAGGATAAAATAATGTGCATATGGATTTTTTTATGAATAATAATAAAATATTATTCCAGGCCTAAGCCCCCTAGGCTCCTCACTCAGCCCCTTTCCCACCTTTCAGCCCCTGATCCCTTACCCATTCTGTGGACGCTCAGTCCCCCATCACTCTTTCATCGTGGTCGGTCTGCACTGGTGGTATTTATATTTTATTAATTGACCTGCATACATACAAGTACATCAACAGGCTCCTGGCCTTCAACACTTAGGCTCCCTGGCCTAACAAAACTCATAAGCCTACAGCTTATTCAAAACTTCGCTCACCAGCCTATAGAACATATTTACAATTCTTTGCATATAACATGATCTGCAACGAGGCTCGGCCTTGGGGACACTACATATGAGGCCCAAGGTCTTCAATCCCGTCGTCTGAAAGTATGAATCTAGCCATGCGATTACATGTGTCAAAGTCTCTGCATTATCTGAGGGGCATCATTAGTCTGAGGGGCATCATTAGTCCTTATAAACTGGTTTGGATTTCTATTTCCAACCCCTTGAAAATATCTGTTTGGTTGTTTATATTCCCATTTTAGCTTAGCCATTTCAGATGTCATATCCTTCAAAGTTTTGGTCATTTCATCAAGTTTTGGATCAGATGTGGTTGGGTTAGAGGAGGCAGGGGAATATTCTCTTTGTTTTTTCTTGTCTTTATCAGATCTAGTCTTTAACCTGTCTAATGCCAAGATATTGGATTCAACCTCAATGGCTTCTTCCTACATGGACAACAAGGTGGTGGATCTTCTCTCCCTCAGCAGAAGGGAGAACTATGCATCAAATGCATTGGCATAAGTGATCTTGGCAGAGGCTTCAGTTGGTTTGATCTCATATGGGATTCTACCATACATCTTATTGAATATCTTGGTGAAGTATGGAATAGATTCACCATTCTTTCTCTTTAGAGCCCCAAACTTAGTGATGTAGTAGAGCTAATATCCCCTATATCCCCATTCCTTTATGAAAGCTTCATCTAATGCATGAATATCTACGATGGAGGCTGGAGGAAGACCTTGAAACCATTTCGTTACTTCCCCATCCAGAATCATCACAAAAAATCTCATCCACACATTTTCATAGTCAATGTTAAAGTTGTCTGCAAAGATGTAGAAGGCTACCAGATGTTCCTCAGTTGTGACATCACCTTCCCCATTGTTGGCACAGGGGAAGACCCAGGGTTCAAAATTTCCACTTATCTTACCTTTACCAGAGCACAAATATTTAAGATCTTACCTCCTTCTTTCAGATCAGGTTTATTTCTTAGCATAGAGCTTCACAATTTAAGTATAATACTGCGCACTACAACAACAAATCTATGCACAGATCTTTCTCTTTTCTTCAATTCCAAGCAATCAAAGTTTCAGGTCCTAGAAATAGAACCATTTGTTGGCACAAGGGTAGACCTAGGGTTCAATGCTTCAACAACGCACCAACAAAACCCTAACTACCGGCCCTTTCGGAAACACCTGCAAAGCAGATGAAGTCTCACCCGAGGTAGAGGCAGGGGGGTTGTAGGACTCAAGTTTATACAACCAAGTTGGGACATAGATCTGTGATTACAATACTTAATAGAGCACTTAGCCAACAATATGCATTAGATTATGATCCTCATTTACATCGCATATTTAACCCTCATTACAGAGCAACGCAGTAATAACCAAGATCTAACACTTCCAATCACTTAGCACACAACATTAGCTCAGATCTAGCATTCATTCACATCATTAAGCACTAAGATAAACATCAGATGCATTCATTATACAACATCAACAACACTAAGAAAATAATCAAATAAGAAACATTGCACAAAGCATATCAAGACACATGATATACGTGGTTCACCCCAGTGTGGGGCTACGCCCACCAACTTCTTCTTCTTCTTCTTTGTTAGTATTCGATCTCCTTACAATCATCTACTCTTGTGCACAAAGCCACAGAGCCCAACTCCACAGTGGGCAGGTGATCTGCGCACAATGCACTAGATCCATCTTCCTCAAAATCAGATCAAGGCATAGAGCCAACTCCTCAATAGCACAGAGAACTTACACTTCTTGCACTAAGCCAAAATCAATCTATCATGCACACAGCCACTAGTAGTCATGCACTAAGACGATCAGATCTACTTCTTACATCGCTTAGCTACTTATTTATACAATTACAAAAATTCCTAAACATGGGTAAACCCATGGGCCGACATCCCATAAGTCATTACATAAACCCTAAAAACCCTTTTCTCACTCCAAAAGACCGCAAAACAAGTGAGATCCCACGATATCCGCTCTGCCTGGGCGCTCCATCTTCAACCATCCTGTCGAAGTCCCAAAAATGGTCAAACATGACCATTCTTTCCTCAAAACTTGTTCAGGGGCCAACAGGCCCCCAACACTCACTTGTGACTTGTCCTGAGACACTCAGATCTAGGAAGGGTTTCTTTGTAGGCCTCAAGCTTAGCTCAAGCTGCCTCAACTTGCTACTTCTCTAGAGCCTCCTACTCGACAAACTACTAAATTACTTGCTCTGTAACAGGCCCTTCCAGGTGTTGTTCTACCATCGCAACTACTTGGTCTAGTTGCGAGCCTTGACTTTCAATCTCTTCAAAAAGCATGCCGGCTTTGTCCTTCATCGGCTGGAGTCTCTATGTAACCTCCATGACTTTGTTGTAGATGGCAGTAACCTGTTGTTCTTTCTCTGTAACAGACCCTTCTAGGCATTGTTCTACCGTCGCAACTACTTGGTCTAGTTGTTAGACTTAGCCTTCAATATCTTCAAAAAGCATGCAGGCTTCGTCCTACACTAGCTGGAGTCTCTATGTAACCTCCATGAATTTTCTCTGGATGGCAGTAACCTGATGTTCAACTACGCACTATTCCTGTGATCGCTTCATTTTCTCAACTGTAGTAAGCAACTTCATTTGTGCTTGCACGATGGATGCATTTTGATTTGCCTCTTGGACTTGTGCTTCCAGTTTCTTCAGCTTTGGGTATTCTACAAGGTGCTCATAGGTCTGTGCACTTCGATCACTCACTTGCTTACACTCTAAGGTGAGTGCCCTAATTATTTCTACTGTGTTCATGGCAGCTTCCTCCCTTTGATCATGCACTTCTTGCGGAGTGCTCGACATTGCTTGGATTTCCAACTCCATTACTCTTGATTGAAGATGTTGAATGGCTTCTGTGAGCTTCCCCACTTGCATATCAGTTGACTCTGGTTCCTCCTATGCCAAGCTTGGCACAAAGAAAATTTATTTAGTCACTGCCTCTTTGACCACATTCTTCTTTACGAGCAGCTGGTCCTTTTCTCTTTGTATCTTCGCTTTGTCCTCCTCTAACATCGCCCTGATTTCATCCTTCTCCTGCTGTGAAAATCGAAGTTTCTCTTATACCTCCTCCTTTTCTTGCTTTGCAGCTTCTGTAGCCTACTCCTTTTCTTCTTGGACTCGACGAAGTCAAGCCTTTGTTGCATATGCTAACCGTCGTAATTGAGTGGGATCATCTCCCAATTCTACAATTTCCGCTGAAGAAGGCATAGTAGGTACTGCACGGCTTGAATGGATAGCTTGTTGTATGTCCTTGAGCTCCTTCTCTATTATGGCATACAATATTTCTTTCTTTTCTTCATGTATCTATAGGATATCTTCTAAGGAATCCTCCATGGTTGCGATGATGATATCGACATCATCCATTGTGAGAACATTCTTTGACTGAGGCTTATTGGCTTGGGTCTTCTTTCGTTCTGAGGGTTTTTGTAGGGAAACCTTCCTTTTCTTTGATGTTTCGGCCTCTGTAAGGGGATACCTCGGCGGTGTAACTTCGCCTTTGTCTTGTTTTTCTCCTTCTTCCCCTCCTTCTTCTTGGTTCATTTCATCTCCTCCTCCTCCTGCATGTGAGTCCGGCTTACTTTGCTCTGAGGTGTTGTCCTCCTCATTGGTTTCTATGTTCTAGAAGTCCTCCTTTCTCTTTCTCCTCTATCCATCATGTTCGACCCAGGTGACCAAGGGGCTTCCAATGTTGTTGGGATGAGAGAGCTCTACATCTTCCCTAGTATGAGGAATTCTGCTGGCCATTATTTGGTTATCTCCTCCATGTCTTTGTCGATCATATTGTAATAAGACTGTAGCTCCTCCTTACTTTCATCCTTGCACGCGGTGATGTAAATAAAGTGTCGATCTGCGTTGAACTTCGCTAACAACCTATACTAATGCAAAGTGTTTAGGGTCATTCGTGGAAATGCTTCAATGGAACGCTTCAGCTGTAAGTAGTAAGAATCAAACACCACGTTCGATTTCCACTTCTTCGCCATATCGTTTGTATACCACAAGGTGGAGAGCCTTGCGACCAACGGTTCCAATGGCTCAACTTCCGGGAAGGCTTCTCCTTACCACATTTTCCAAGCGACAAATGCGATCAATATCAATAGCAAACAACAGATTCCTCCAACAGGTAGGAATGTTTCCATCAAAGCGCATTCGTCCATTATGTCGCAATCTCAATGGTCCAATGGCAGTATTTCTGGCAATAACCATGTTTCTAGTCGTTCTAGAGCGTTATTCTAATGGTCAGGGTGCCTCCAACGGTCATATAGCTTCGTCATGGTGAAGTCCCATTCTGCATAGTTCTGCTATTCCGGCAAGGTTCAAGTTCTGTAGATCTGTCTTCTGTGAAGTCTTTTCTGGAATTTCCCATAGTTTTTCTAATTTGTCTTTCCTCTTACCGAGCTTCCTTGCCTTCTTTCCTATGATTTGAGTCTCTGGATTCCTTTTTCCATTCTTATTCTTATTTGTTCTTAGCATAGTGACTTCGCGTTGCTAATGTTCTTTCAAAGGGGTCAGAGATAATACCTCTTTGCTTACTAGTTCATGGGTGGACATACTTTCTTCTTGCATGGATAGGTCCTTCAATCCTTCTTGCACTCTTTCAAAGTTGACAGCCACTTCTCTTTTGTTCTGCCTCTTTGACTCAACTTCTCGTTCTTCTATCAATCGATCTATTCTTAGAGCTATGAAATCCCTTAGTTCTTGAATTTTCTTTTCTGTGGCTTCCTCCTCTACTTGCCTTTTGGTCTGATCCTTCTCAATCCAAGTCTTTCATAGTAGAAGAGGGAAAGGGGTGTTGTTCTCAACAAACCTAATAACTTCAAAGTCCTCTTTTGTTGATGTTTCATGAACAATCATAGGTATACTAGTAACTCTTTCACATAGGGTTATCATCTTTCCTTTAAAGAAGCATATCCTTCCCAATGAAGGTATCATAACAGGCTTTCCCAAAATTTCCCAAGTGCTTTCTGGCATAATATTCACATTTGTTTCGTTATCTAATACATAGTCTATGTCGTAGTCTTATATTCTTGTAACTATGCATTGTGTTTCTTTCAGGATCTCTGGTAAACTGATGTCTTTGTGATCATCCATTTCTACTTTTAACTGTATTAACATAGTCTCTGACTCTTTTTCTGTATGATTCTTAGTCACTTGACCTTCTTGATAGTTTTCTTGTCTCATTTTCATCTTTTCAACTTTAGCAATCATTCTTGGGCAATCCTCAACTTCATGACCAATATCTTTACAAAAAAGACAAAGAGGGCTTGTACCAGGGCATTCCTTAGCAAGATGTCCCATTCTTATGCAATTATAACACAATGTCAATCCTCTCTTTCTTTTAAATGATCCCCAACCTCTCTTGTACTGCGCATTGGGATCACATTGTTGTACCTACAAAAAATTCTTTCTAGGTTCCTGCATCCACTTATTAGTCCAAAAATTCTTTCTATGCATAGGAATAACATAATTTTCTCTATTTCTATCAGATTTATTCAAATCAACTCTTTCTTCTATCTATTCCCTAACATTCATACTAGAACAAGATCTATCAAACATACCTAGATTCATACATTCGAAGAAAAAATTTCCACTTATCTTACCTTTACCAGAGCACAAAAATTTAAGATCTTACCTCCTTATTTCAGATCCGGTTTCTTTCTTAGCACAGAGCTTCGCAAGTTAATTAAAATACTGCGCACTACAACAATAGATCTATGCATAGAGATTTCTCTTTTCTTCAATTCCCAACAATCACAGTTTCAGGTCCCAGCAACAGAACCATTTGTTGGCACAAGGGCAGACCCAGGGTTCAATGCTTCAACAACACACCAACAAAACCCTAACTACCGGTTCTTTCAGAAACACCTGTGATGTAGATGAAGTCTTACCCGAGTTAGAGGTAGGGGGGGTTGTAGGAATTAAGTGTCTACAACCAAGCTAGGACACAAATATGTGATTACAATACTTAACAGAGCACTTAGCCAACAATATGCATTAGATTATGATCCTCATTTACATTGCATATTTAACCCTCATTACAAAGAATCACAGTAATAACCAAGATATAACACTTCCAATCACTTAGCACACAACATTAGCTCAGATATAGCATTCATTCACATCATTAAGCACTAAGCTACAACATCATATGCATTCATTATACAACATCAACAACACTAAGCAAATAATCACATAAGCAACATCACACAAAGCAAATCAAGACACAGGATATACATGGTTCACCCCAGTGTGGGGCTACGTCCACTAACTTATTCTTCTTCTTCTTTATTAGTCTTCTATCTCCTTACATTCATCTTCTTCTATGCAGAAATCCATAGAGCCCAACTCCGCAGTGGACATGTGATCTGCGCACAATGCACTAGATCTACCTTCCTCAAAATCAGGTCAAGGCACAAAGCCAACTCCTCAATAGCACAGAGCACTTACACTTCTTTCACTAAGCCAAAATCAATCTATCATGCACACAGCCTCTAGTAGTCATGCACTAAGATGATCACATCTACTTCTTACATCGCTTAGCTACTTATTTATACAATTACAAAAATGCCTAAACATGGGTAAACCCATGGGTCGACATCCTATAACCTGTTACATAAACCCTAAAAACCCTTTTCTCGGTCCATAAGCTCGCAAAACAAGCGAGATCCCGTGATCTCCGCTCTGCCTGGGTGCTCCATCTTCAACCAGCCTGTCGAAGTGCCAAAAGTGGTCAAACATAACCAATGTTTCCTTAAAACTTGGTCAAGGGCCAACACTCATCATATCTTGGAAAATATTTCATGTAATATGTGGCTGGGAGTGTATGTAAGCCTACAGGCATAACTAGGTGTGCATATCTGGAAACAATTATGGCATTCATCCTGTTAGAAATCATTGCTTGGGCAATAACAATCTGAAGATTTATGGGAGCTACAGGGGTGGATGTTGGACTAGATGATGAAGTAGAGTCAGGATTTGAAGATGTCTGAGGTTCCTTGGAATTGTGATTCTCAGGGATAGCGAATTCAAGCTACTTGTGATGATGAAGAGATGTAGACACTTTGGGTGCAGATTTACCCTTGAGGGGGGAGGTATATCTATGAGCTATGATGGATTTTCTTAGTTTAATTTATGGATCAGAGACTATTGTGTCCTTATCAGGGTTAGGATGATCCTTGGTGGCTTTGATTTGTTCAGATTTGGATCTTTTGAGTCCTTTTGTGGGAGCCAATATTTATTTCATAAATTATACTCAGTGGAGTTGCCCAGTGAAAGATGGTAGTCTATTTGTGACTAATCTTTGTTCACCATCAAAGGTCTGAGCTATTCAATGTCATTCTCCCACGAAAATATATTTTGTTACTCCGTTCTCCAGCAACGAAACCACAATATGTTGGTGTTGGCCCTTGACCAAGTTTTGAGGGATCTGGTCAAGTTTGACCTATTTTGGGACTTCGACAACCTGTCGAAGATGGAGCACAAGACAAAGCAAAGATCATGGGATCTCGGCCCCTTTTTGGGTCCTTTTTGGGATTTGGGAATATGTAACGGGAATGGGATGTCGACCCATGGGTTTACCCATTTTTAGGCCTATTTTGTATGTATAAATAGAAGGCTAGGCAATGTAAGAAGTAGTCGAATAGTGTGCAAGTGTTGTGCAAGTTGGCTAAGTGCTAAGAGTGGGATCTATGTGATCAAGATTTGTAAGGCTTCATGCAAGTTGTATGAGACTTGCAGATCTAAGTGCAAGTCATTGTAAGAGACTGTGAAGGCTTTGTGCTGCAACGCAAGGAAGGAAGATCTAGCGAGGTGCACAGATCTCTTGTCCCAAGCGAAGTAGGGTTTTGAGGATCTGTGCTTATAACCAATTGACTAAAGACAATAAAGAAGAATATTTGGTGGACATAGCCCCAGGGTGGGGGTGAACCACGTAAACATTGTGTTGTTCTGCTTTGTGCTTGTCTTGATGTGTTTATAACTTCTCTTGCTAAGTGCTTTGATAGAGATAGATAAATATTCTTATGCTTTGTGCTAATGATGTGTAAGAATGTTAGATATGACCTATATGAAGGTGCTTAGTGCTCGATCTTCTAGATATAACCTGCTTGTGTATGATAGAGTGCTTAAATACATCATATTTGAGTGAATGATGCGATGCTCTGTTCTATCTGCGCAATAGTTATTGTTGAATATTGATGAATTGGTGCTACTAAGTGCTCCGTTAAGTATTATAATCACATATCTATGTCCCAGCTAAGGTTGTAGACACTTGAGCCTTGCAACCACCCCTTCCTCCACCTTGGGTGAGACTTCATCTTCTTCGCAGGTGTTTCCAAAAGGGCCAATAGTTAGGGTTTTGTTGGTGTATTGTTGTAGCGTTGAATCCTGGGTCTGCCCCTGTGCCAAAAAATGGTTCCATTATCGGGACCTGAAACTATGATTGTTGGGAACTGAAGAGAAGTTTTGTGCGTAGATCTACTGTTGAAGTGCGCAGTATCAGATCGAAACTGTGATTATTGGGAACTGAGAAAGAAGAAGCTTTGTGCAAATATACGGCCTGAGATTGTGAAATCTCTGTGCATAGATATGTTTCCCTAGTGCGCGACATTCTAGTTTACCTGAGGAGCTTTGTGCCAAGAAAAGAGGTAAGATCTGTAAGCTTTGTGCTCTGATAAAGGTAAGAATAGTGAAAAGTTCTAGATCTAGAAGCTTTGTGCTCTGAAAAAGTAAGATAATTGGAAATTTTTGTTTCAAAAGTATGAATCTAGGTGTGTTTGATAGATTATGTCCTAGCTTCAAAACTAGGGCACTAATAAATGAAAGAAGGTTTGATATGAGTAGATATGATAAGAATAGTGAAAGATATGTTATACCTATGCATAAAAATAATGTTTGGACTAACAAATAGATGCAAGATCCTAGAAACAATTTTTTGCAAGTTAGCTCCTATGAGCCTAGCACGTAGTACAGGAAAGGTTGGGGATCACTTAAACAAAAGAGAGTATTAACCCTTTGTTACAGTTGCATAAGACCGGGACATCTTACTAAATAATTCCCTGGGAAAAGACCTAGTTGTCTTAGTTGTAAAGCTATGGACCATGAAGTGTTGGATTTCCCTCGAATGATTACTAAGCTGGAAGGAATGAATCTGAATCAAGAAAACCCTAAGGCAGATCTAGAAATAGTATAACCCCAGAAAGAATCAGAGAAAGTATTGCTACAAATGAAAGAAACCCTGAATGACCACCGACATGTCAGATTATCAGAGATCTTCAAGGAAAAATAATGCATTGAAGCAAGAATAGGAGACTTCGACATTGACTATGTTCTAGATAAGGAAACACAGGTGAATATCATGACAGAGAGAACTTGGGAATCTATAGGGAAGCCTGCTATGATCCCTTCATTAGGAGGAATAGGGTTATTCAGAGGAAAGATGATAAACCTATGTGGAAGGCTCGCTCAGATACCTATGACTGTTAATGAAACTTCGACAAAAGAAGACTTTGAGATTATTAAATTTACCAAGAACATCGCCCCATTTACCATGTTAATAGGAAAACCTTGGATCGACAGAGATCAAGCCAGACGAAAGGAAGAAGAAGAAGGTTTGGAACAAAAGAAACAAGAGTTAAAATATTTCATGACTAGAAGGATCGCACACTTGATTGAAGAACAGGAGAATAGATCGAAGTTATTTAACACTAGAGACCCAAATGTCAAAGTTGCAAGAACACTAGAGGATCCATAGAATATTGAAGTACCTATCCCAGACAAAGAAGAAGCATTATCCTGGAACCCTAGGGAATAATCTCAACAGCGCGAAGTGACTATGTCAAGAGAAGACAAAATTCAGAATGCAAAAAGGAATACCGAGACGAAGCTCACTGGGAAGAAGGATAGAAAGTTAATTAAGAAGAGAGCTAAGATCGATAAGTTGCCGAAGGCTCCAGAGGGAACCTCACAGAAGGAAAATTTGTAAAATTGGAGCTTCACCAGGATATCAGAACAACGACACATGGTACTTCACGATGGCGAAGCAATATAGCCATTGGGGACATTATAAACGTTCGAGCGACGCTCCGAATGGATAGAAGGAATTTATGGTTCGCCACCAAACCATTGGACCACCATAATGGATCGAACAGAATTAATGAAGGCCTCATACCTGTTACAAGTGACCCATTGTTGAGTTACCTATTTATCCCATCGCACCAAGCAACGAGAACACTTTTTCCAACTGGTAATTTGAGCCCGCGGACTAAGTTGTTTTCGCACAGTAATCATTGTACTTTGTCCGTCTATTCTATTATAGTGTCTAAGTTACCCTTTGAACCAAGAATTTCCATCCTGAGCATGTATGTCCGAGGAGCTCATTGCAGTTGAAGAATCAGTGACGAAAGTACTCCTCGACTTGATGACTGAAAGAGTCATGTTGGAGAGAGCATTATCTGTAGGTATACAAGCTTTATCTAGGAGAACAGTTCAAGCATCTCCATCGACTGCTCATGGAACAAGACCATCCGATGAGAAGCGAACTAAGAATAGGTATGACTTAGCGAATGCTAAATTTATTCTGACCATCTTACCCACCTATATACCACCTCTGAGCAGTGTTGTAAACCATGACAGTGTACCTAGAGATTTTGAGTATGCCTTGGTCACTGTGTACCTCCTAAAGGGGATACGCGCAGTGCAAGCAGACCAAAATAAGATCACAACATTGAATTTTAGCGACTTCAACCTTGGAGATCATAAAGTCTACAACATGTTATCCCAACATAAGTATCTGACTAGAACAAAAGGGAAACACTCAAAGGTAATTCCCCAAGCATGGACCCATAACCTTGTGCAGTCCACCCTACTCAATGTCATGAAAGTTCCCCACTTCGGAAGACACCAAGAGGTGAATGCATGTGTCAAGCTGTTGTTGTCTTGTTACCATGGCAGATATTTGTGGCTAAACCACCATATCACAGTTGATCCGACCTTGATCAATCAGATCACGGGTTTGAGTATGCAAGGACCCAACCCACAGGATTTTTATCCTGGAAAATCCATGGACTGTTCTTTTGCACAAAGGATCAAGGACACGTACGATGATGTCAAGAAGGGAATGCAAGGCTACAAGGTAGCCTCTATTCAGAATGGTGTAGTGTGCCTCACCTATCAGATGATTGCAGAGAAGTTAGTACGCAAGAATCGGCCCACCCAAGTGACTGGTTTTGTAGTTGACCTCACAGGGACGTGCGCAGAGGACCTACAAATGAATTGGGCGAAGTACCTAGTGAAACAATTAGAACTCAACTGTAGATAAGCCCAGGATCAAGGGTATGAATTTCATTTCAGCTGGCTATTGATCTTGATCTCTTTCATTACCTGGGAGATGTCGGAAGGTGCGACCTTCCCGAACATCGAGCCATTTGAACCATTGGCCGCAAAGTTTAGTACATTGTGGTACTCAAGTGACATGAATAAGAAATGGTAGTAAAATGTCATGTTCCATACATACTACAATAAACTGAAGACATCCCTCCAGTTTGAGCCTCTCATGACACCGAACACTTTACACCGATTCAGGCCTCTGACGAAGTTCAACGCATATCGACATTTCATATATATCACAGCACGAGCCGACGAGCACAAGAAAAAAATTCAGTCCTATTAAAAGATGACAGAGGAGGACTTAGAGGAGATTACTAAGGAATGGTTCATTGACCTCCTCATTACATCAGACCCTACAAAGATATCCGACATCGACAACCCAGAAACTACGCAGGATACACCCGTACCTAGCAAAAAAAAGAAGACTAACGAAGTACAAGATTTAAGCAGTGCCTCGGTGAATACTACTTCCATGTCACCAGAGAAAGGAGGTTATGGCGAAGATATAGATGGCATACAAGCTTAACAGAGGAAAGGTAAAGTAACACCCCCCAGAGACAAGGAGGACCCCACGAAGAAAAGGAAGGTTTCCCCTCTGAAACCTTCCTCCTGGAAGAGATCAAAATCCCCTATAACTAATATGCAGACCGTCCTCACCTCTGATGATTTCAATTTCATCATAGAATCCCTAAATGATGCTTCGTCGGAGATAACAGAGAAGCAAGAAGCTAAGCAGGAGGAGATGTACAATAGAATTGAGGTCAAACTTCAAGGAGTGTAGCAGACACTACAGTCCAACCACGTAGTCTCCATTGTGCCTCTGTCAATGGGAACACCAAAACTGGGAGATGAAACATCTCAACTCCACCAGCTCGTTGATACAGTCGAAGCTCGCCTTTGATGAGTGCAAGAGGAAACAACGCAAGCCACTCAGGATTTGGTACAAGTACAGGGAGTACTTGTAGAAAAATTTTGAGCTTCCGAACAGGAAAAGAGTGCTCTCCAAGTGAAGTTCGATGAAGAAAAGGCACAGCTGCAGCAAGGCAAGGAACAGTTTCTCGCCAAGAAAATCAAAGTGAAGGAAGCGGTCAGCAAAGCACTGCACTCTGTGACTATTGTAGAAATAAAGGAAGAGGATCAAGTCACGAAGCAAGTATCACAACTTGAAGACATGATCTAGCAGCTGCAACAACGCATCACAGACCTAGAGCTATGCACTGTACCTGAGACCCCACAGAAGGTAAAGGACCAAAGAGAAGCAACTGCCACAAGCTTAGTTGAAAGGCTAAAGGCCCTTACCTTAGAATGTAAGGAATTCATTGATTGCAATGCCCAAACATATGAGAAACTTGCCGAGAACCCAGAGTTGTGGGCACTGGAGTCGCAGCTCCAGGAAGCGAAGAAGCACGCAAAAACACTACAGATGTAGCTGAAATCCCTAACAGTTGTGGAGAGAATGAAGAGATATCAAGAGAAACAAACTGCCCAATAGAAAATCCATACTATCCATAGAAAAGTTATGGAGACAACTCAGAAAATCCAACCTGTGCAAGATAAGGCCTATCAGTTGTTTACAAAGGTAGAAGGCCAGGAAGCAGAACTAGAGCAGGTTAGCATCGCAGCAAAACAATGCCTGGAAGAACCTGTGAATGATGCAGGCATTCAAGATTTTTCTAGACAAGAACTTGTAGCACAACAGCAAGTCGAAGCAGTTCGAGCCAAGCTCGAAGCATTCGAAGTAGAACTTCCCACATCAAAGTGACTCGGGACGAGTCATAGGTGAGTGTTGGGGACCTGTTGGCCCTTGACCAAGTTTTGAGGGATCTGGTCAAGTTCGACCTATTTTGGGACTTTGAAAGCCTGTCGAAGATGGAGCGCAAGATGAAGTAGAGATCACGAGATCTCAACCCCTTTTTGGGTCCTTTTTGGGATTTGGGAATATGTAAAGGGAATGGGATGTCGACCCTGGGTTTACCCATGTTTAGGCCTATTTTGTATGTATAAATAGAAGGCTAGGCAATGTAATAAGTAGTCAAATAGTGCACAAGTGTTGCACAAGTTGGCTAAGTTCTACGAGTGGGATCTGTGTGATCAAGATTTGTAAGGCTTTGTGCATACTGTATGAGACTTGTAGAGCTAAGTACAAGTCATTGTAAGAGACTGTGAAGGCTTTATGCTGCAATGCAAGGAAGGAGGATCTAGTGAGGTGCACATATCTCTTGTCCTAGGTGAAGTAGGGTTTTGAGGCTCTGTGCTTGTAACTGATTTAGTGAAGACAATAAATAATAAGAGTCGGTGGACGTATCCCTACGGTGGGGGTGAACCACGTAAACATTTTGTTGTTCCACTTTGTGCTTGTATTGATGTGTTTATAACTTCTCTTGCTAAGTTCTTTGATAGAGATAGATAAATCTTCTTATGCTTTGTGCTAATGATGTGTAAGAATGTTAGATCTGACCTATATGAAGGTGCTTAGTGCTTGATCTTCTAGATATAACCTACATGTGTATGATGGAGTAATTAAATTCATCAGATCTGAGTGAATGATGCGATGCTCTGTTCTATCTACGCAGTAGTTATTGGTTGAATATTCATGAATTGTTGATGCTAAGTTCTTTGTTAAGTATTATAATCACATATCTGTGTCCCAGCTAAGGTTGTAGATACTTGAGTCCTATAACCACCCTTGCCTCTACCTCGGGTGAGACTTCATCTGCTTCGCAGGTGTTGCTGAAAGGGTCGGTAGTTAGGGTTTTGTTGGTGCGTTGTTGTAGCGTTGAACCCTGGGTATACCCCTATGCCAATAGTTGGTCCTAAAGTCTACACTTAACTGCTAAAGGGAAAAGCTAGGCCACCTCAATTTTTGGAAAGATTATTCTTTGATAATTTGAATTTGTGGGTCAGCTCAAGGATGGATTTTGGGAGTATGGTGATCTGGTTGGACAAATTGCACAGTCTAAGGGTAGTTTCTCTTTTTCTACTGGTATGGATATTAATGGACATTTGGGAATATTAAAGACACACACAGGAGACAATATCCAACAATGTAATGAATCACTCACTATATGGGAAATAATTACTTAAAATAATATCTTAGACTTCAACAAAAATCTAGATGCAAAACGTCCAACAGGTGGTCAATTAGTTAATCTATTCACCAAACAATAGTTGTATAACAGGTTGCATAATCAGTGAACAAATAAACTAAAACCATGGCTGAAAGAATAAGGAAATGTACTTTGCATACAACACATAATTTGCATTCAAGATTGGATTAAACACATACAAGTTTGAGTAAGAAAAACAACTGCCATCAACATATATTCAATAGGTAGATAAATTTACAATATTGTAAGAAGGTCCGACCCTTCTGATACTTATCTTTTCCACCAAAAAACCGAACCTCTAAAACATACAAAAACTACATATTTATCAGAGTTGCAAAGGCTCTCGTCCATGTGGGACTGAGGCTTCACTCTGTGCTCAAAGTTGTAAACAACTTATTAACTTAAATACAACACTGTTGGAGTGCAATTATGCATACTTCAAACTTAACTTAATTTAAAGGGACGTGATTCACATCAATCACAAATGACCATTTATTATGCATAAACTTGAAATGTCTCATCTTAAATAACTGGAAACTGTTGTTGATGGTAAACCAGACTGATGCATAACCTGAATCGCACTAAGCCTTTGACATAAACTAATTCAGAGTGACAAAGGTGAGTGATGTGTCGAACATTGGCATGCCTGCGCATTGTTTGAGGCCACTGGAAATGACTGGATGTGTTGACAGCTCCTTCTTGAGATATACCATGATTTTCAATCTCGAAACTATTCTAGGATATTAACATTCAAGCGTCTTTTGTTCTTGAAATTAATGTGAGCCACCGATTAGTTTTGCAAATCTGCAATCTGAGTGACCCTACTACCTTAGCGCCTCTGCTAAATTTTTATTAGTTTTCTAGTTTTATACTTCCTCTAACCCTATTTAGCAATGGTGCCAATTCAGAACTTTGAGAGTTTTTGGATGTGCAGCATGAAAATCTCTTGGAGTGACTTTCTCCCGAAGTCATTAACTCTCATTCACTGTTAATTAGATTGTGATTACTTTAACCATCAAAATTAATGACTTCGGGACTTCGGAAGTTCGGCCCTTCGGCAATTCGGCCTATGCTGAGTTGAAAAATTCTCGGAGTCGTAGGGCCTAAAGCGACGTGGCAACCTGATGTCACTTCGGGACTTCGGCGGTTTGGCACTTCGGCATTCAGGAGTTTCTGGATGTAAAGCATGGAAATATCCTGAAGTAGTACGATCCCGAAGTGACGTGTCTCAGAAGGATATTGACACGTGTCACTCAAAATTCAGCAGATGGCGTGCCCCAAGGTGCCTGAAATGAATGCCATATGTCAGTGCCAGAAGGATGCCATGTGTCAGTGCCAGATGGCTGCCACATGTCCTGGCAGATGAGTGTCGTCTGCTTCGGCACTTTGGGCTTTAAGAGTTTTGGATTCTGAAGCATGAAGATCTCCTGGAGTAGTATGGTCCCAAAGTGACATGGCCGCCTAATGTCACTTTGAGAGTTTGGCAGTTCGGTGCTTCGACGTCATTGGTTTGATCGACAAGCTTGGATGCCCAAACATCGAATTTACGAAGTGAAGCTTCTTCGTGGTTTGTTTCTTAAACTCCTGATGACTTAGAAACCCTAAATGGATGAGATCCATTGATCTTAACTAACTATTGGATCTTCACCATTGAAAGTTAACCTATTGTTTTCTTATATTTCAATCCTAAAATGCACTTCTCCGAATCCTGCGTTTTTTCTCATGATTATTCCTAGTGCATAAAACATACTTGATCGACCTATTGTAAGATCAATTAATGGAAAACAAGATGACAAGTAATTCAAACCAAATCACGATATGTGTTTACATTTCAAGAAAAACAGAAAAACTCTCCGCAAAGAATCAGTCAAGCAAGACAATAAGGAAAACCAAGTCATTGAACAAATGGGAAACTAACTTGACCAACCTTAAGAGGAAATATTTCTAGGAATGTACGGAAAAGAGAGAGAGGAGGGGTAGGGGTGCAGACTTACGTGTTAATAGTAAGGGTTTTTGTGAGTGGTTTGAGGGCCCCTTGCCTTCGGTTTTTAATTTCCTGCACTTTTTAAAGAAACCACACTTCACTTAGAGTCCTTTCTCACAATAAAGGTTAGCTAACATAAGAACATAGGGGTAAAAATAATCACTATTCTTCTCTTTGCTTTGTTACCACATGGATGGATCATTTGGAATTTAAATTTTTGAGTTGAAGTTATTTCTTTTTCAAACACAATCAATTAATTTGGGACTAGAAATCAATTTTAACCCTCAAGTATGCTCTTCCCTCGCACCCAATTGTGATCTCGGGAATAAAAAAAGGTGGTTGAAAGGAAATTTCATCTCCCTTAAAAAATCATTAGGAGAGGACGAAGCCCGCCTAGGGTACCTCTTAGTATAATAAATCATATTAAAGCTTTGTAAGGGCCCATACATGCCCACATGTTTGCAATCTTAGGATAGTTTCTAAAAATTTCTTAGTTTAGACAACACTCTAGGAAAGTTTAAAAGATCAAGTAACGAGCCCATACATACCCACATGTTTACAAGCTTGGGATAGTTTCAAAAGCTTTTCTATTTTAGAAAACATTCTAGGGAGTTTAAAGGATCAAGTAAGGACCCATATGTCCACATTTCTAGTTCTTTAGGGCTTTAAATATTCCAAAAGGTTGTACCAAAGAAACATATTAAGCTAGGTAAGAAGATTTGTAAGGACCACATGAAGTTCACATGCTTCAATCTTACACTTAACTTATTAAAAAATCTTTTGCACACTCTTCACTTTCTTGCACACAAAGTCACTCATCACACACATAATTTCTATTAGAATAGTGGAGGTCAAAGTAAGCTTTCTTTTTAAGTACCCACAAAGTACTTCAAAGGAATTCCAAAATATCTGACTACTTCTTTGGAAATTATCCACACCAATTTAATTCAAATGAGGTTGGTCCATGACCCCAATCTCTCATCCCACTCCATCTAAAACATTTCTAAGAACACACTGAATTTTCTTCCGCAGGAGGTTCCAAAAAAAAAAATTAGTCTAGGTAGGATCTTTGGGGTAGGCATCCAAATAACCCCCCGATATCCGGTTCTCACATCTTGAAACAATAGAAGTTGAGAATAGGGATCATTCAAATCCTCCAAGTCAAGTGTTCCTATACCATAAGTTAGGGAGATACCCATGAAGGGTCGAAGGACGAGGTTCGGTTGTTTTGCGCATCCCTCCTTGAGTCACCCAACTCTTGTGAGGGTATCCAACCCGTGACCCATTTCTTAGGCCGAAAATATAAATGTTGCACTTTAACTGAGGTACTTAGTGTTCAAACATAGGATATCTACCCAGGTGGCGGTTGTGGGATGAAATTGCATCTTGATCAAATTTTGTGTGGCTATTGGGAAATCTTGCCAGCTCTTTCAAGATATGCACCCTCTACCCCTCATTATAATGGATTACTTCAACCTTCACTAGTTTCTCTTCCGGTGGCTTCAGACCCCACTATCGAGTGTTATTGGAAGGCCTAGTGCTAAATTGAGAGGAAGGACAATAGGTCTTTTTAGGACCCGAGCATTTATTTTTGTTTTCCCCCACGCGGACAAAAATCCACCTATCCACATGATTTTTTATTTTAGAGTTGATTTATGTATGATCTTTATTTGATTATAGTTATACTATCTTGTGAAGGTCAAAAATATAAAAAATCTTTTTTTCATTTATTTCTCTCTTGTCACCATTTGCGCACATTCACTTTGCTAGTCGGAACCATAGGGGAACCACATAATCCCCATCGTTCTAGATGCTTGCAGAATCTCCCTCCTATTCTAGGAGGAGTCCCTAGTCTTTCCAACTCACCGACCAAACCATCTCACACCCCCGTGAGTGCTACTTTCTTGGGATCCGATTTACTTGATTCCACTTTGCTTGGGTCGAATACCCAAGGAAATCCATCTATTGGTTCTCCTTCACAAGGAGGCAAGGGACAAAATTCTTCTCAAGGGAGAAATACGAACCCACCAAATCCCTCTCAAGGGATAGGTCCATTACCTACACACACAATGGATGGAACTAATCCTCCACCAAATCCCCCTATGCCATACTTGGCATCCCTCAACATTCTTGACTTAACCAAACTCACGAATGACCATATTTTTCATGACGCCACTTGGCCCAATATGCCTACCAAATTGTCTTCAAATATTCCAAAGTTTGAAGGAAAACCAGGGGAGGATCCCACCAACCATGTTATGACCTTCCACTTATGGTTCTCTTCAAACAACATAATGTATGATTCCATCCACTTGATTGTATTTCAAATAAATATCACGGGTTCATCAGCCAAATGGTATGTGGACAAAAAATCAGAGTCCCATGTGACCTTTGAATCATTGGTCAAGGCCTTTTTGTCCTTTTTCCAATTACCAGTTTGTCATGACATTGGCTTAGAACTTCTCTCCAAGTTCAAACAAACCACTTTTATCCATATCACCGACCACATCCATGAATGGTGTCGGTGACATAGTTTGTGTAAAGTATAAACCACCAAAGAAAAATGTCTTGATTGGTTTCTCAAATCACTCATCCCTGTGATTGAAAAGGATGCAGCATCCACTTTTCCTCAATCAAAAGAGGGAGCCATTAGAAAATCCCAACAATTTTACCTCATATATCCTCAATATGGTTACTTGTACACAATATTTCCTGATGCACCTAGACCCATATTGTTTGGCTAGGACAAACCAAGGATGCCCCACTCTACGGATGGGTTGATTGGTTCTATGACACATCTCAACCCTTACGACCACCCGTCACCTATTTATGGTGAAAATAAGTATCTTCAACCATACAAAGGGATGTCTTATTACCCTCCTCCCACTCACCAACAATCATATCCTATTGTTACCCCGCATCCATTGGGGGGACCCCCACCGATACCCCAGATGCATCTGATCTCTCAATCCAATACGGGTCCACCCCCAACCCCCATATATAGCCCCAACAGTAGTGGAAGTACTTCAACTTCGTATACACCATATGGATCGTCTCCAAAAAACAATCCATATTTTCCATTCCATGTTCCTCCCTAGCCAGTTGCTCCTCCACCAGGACAACCACATGTCGGCATTAACTTTGTTCATCCCTCTCCCATTCAACAAATTCATGATTTTGAACAGTTGAATATGAAAAATCCATCCCATCATCTGAATAATTCAAGAATAAAGGAAAAAACCTAAACAATAACAACCCAAGACCAGGAGGAAATAAACCCCAACAAACTCATCCCGTTGGGGGTAACCCGAATCAAGGCAACCAAAACCCCCAAGGGGGAAACAATAACAATCAACCACGAAAAGGGAAGAACAATAACCTCGGAACTAACTTCCCTTGCGCTCTATGTGGTGAGTATGGACATTATACACACCACTTCCCCCAAATTGTCGATTACAAATGGATGAAAGAATCCATGAACACACAACGCCCTCTGGCACCGCCTGCTCCTTAGCAGGCCCCACAACATTATTTTCAACTACCACCTTCGACTGTTTTGAAAAACCCTATTCCACGCCAAGGTGTGATGAATACCCAACAAGAGATCAACTCTTCCCCACCACAAATGCGGCAATATCAAAACCCAGGTCCCAATCAATCTGGAAATCCTACCGATCGCAATATCCTCCATAGCAGTGAGGAAGAGATTCTTCTACAAACATGCATTCACCCATACGACCTTCCTCCTAACTCTACCACAACCACCTTAGAATTATCTCCCGCTACAGCTGGACAATCATTGATGATTCCCCTCCCTAACAATGAACCAAACCCTCGTATACCTCGCATGCCTTTATGGAAGAATGTACAGAACCCTCATGTTAGGGCAGCCCATAGTTATAGTTTGGTTGATGACTTAGCACAGTTTCCTGTATCCATCTCTGTGTTGGAGGTCCTCCAAACCTTTCCATCACAATTCAAATCCTTACTTTTTTCCTTGGGGGTTGTTGACCCAACTAATACTCGAATCATCACCTTTGATCTAGATAGTGACAAAACACGCCTCCCCGCCTTGGTAGCTTTTTAGATACTAGTTAAGATCTAGAACATAACAGTTCATCAGTGCATGATCGATGAAGGTGCATCCACATGCATCATGTCCAAATTAGTATGGAAGAAAATCGGCTCACCTAAGCTAGTACCATCTGCCATCACCTTGAGAGCTTATGACGGTCGACCATCATCCCCTGAAGGGCTCTTCCAAAATGTCCCTATAGAACTTGGGGGGAAAACCATCCTCATCGACATTAAAGTTATCAATGCCCCACTTGATTACAATGTCTTGTTCGGATGTAGCTATTGTTGGACAACTGAGAGGGGGGGGTGAATCAGTTGTTACCGTGCTTAAACAATTATGCTTCTTTTAAACTCTTTGTAGAAACATTGAATGATGATCACATTAATGCAGGGAAATAAACAATGGCACATTCAGCATCAGTCACACATATATGAGAAACACAGAGACAGATATTTCCCGAGGAAACCCATACAGGGTAAAAACCTATTTTTCTTTATATGATAAGCAATAGTTACATTCTTTACATTATCATACATATGAGAACCAACTCATAATGAGGCTACAACCTCTGTTTTGCAAGCTGCTACTTGCTGAGAGCACCAACTCTCTCTTTTCTCTAGAACCCACTAGAAGGAAGCACCAACTCCCTGGTTTCTCTAGCACCAACTAGAAGGAAGCACCAACTCCCTGGTTTCTCTAGCACCAACTAGAAGGAAGCACCAACTCCCT
>ML803883.1:0-14323 GCA_009831015.1 Picea engelmannii | reverse complement strand
ATTACCTAAATTGCCTTTTTCTACCCCCCACCTACAGTCTAAGCATTCTAGGTAGCCACTACCCTCACCTTTCCAACATGGCTCTCGCCATCCCTGTATAGTATCTGCATCCACCCGCTATGGTTCCTCCACCATATCTCCCTTCCCAGACAGAGGGATTACCGATGCAAATACCAGTACAAGCTCCTACCACACCACCCTGACCCCCAACTAGAGGCAAAGCCACCACCATTGTGGGAAGACAAAGGAAGAACGAACCCATAGCTCTGCTTCCTCCCTGAGCTCAACCTCCTTGCACACTATGTGAAAGAGAAGGACACCCAACTAATACATGTCCTACTCTTCCCAAGTTACACAATCTTATCCAAGTCCCCAAAGCAACCCTATTTCTTACCACTCCACCAAGCACCTCCGCTGCTACTACGGAGCCCTCAACCACATGCAAGAAAGGGCTACAAACCAATTTCGCTTAAGGCATATGCTCATAATACAGAAGTTACACTCATCATTTCCTAGCTCTACCTCAATTCTGCCAAACATTAGCCACAATACGCCACACATCTCGGCTTAAACCCTAGCAAACATTCCCTTCTGATGCTCACATTATGAACATTATTTATATTTCTTCATCGGTCCCTGAGAAAACGTGATATCTCCCATAGTGTATTGACATTTGGTTTATGTCCAGCGGGCCATCGCACCCTGTGCATGATATCTCGTCTACACCCTCAGCCTTTGAGGATAATAACACTTACCCATTGATAGTTCCCCCTGCCCTCTCCCAAGATCCCCTATATTCCTGCATTTTCCACTATGACGAAGATATCTTGGAAGAACTAACTACCCCTGATTTCCCATGGAATGTGGTCCATCATCGAGCACTTTTCCTCTCACACAAGATCTTTCACCCTCCTACCCAAGCCTCCATGTGCGCAATATAAGCCAAGGATTTTATTCCATCAAGGCATATTTACTGGTTCAAAAAATCTATCCCTGCCCCCAATTCTTTTGAATAAGGAAACATGGCCAACATCTCCCCCATAGTCAAAATTAAAATTTGCATTAAACCAGGCATTGTAGAAGAGATCACCATTGGCACCGCATGCTCCCCTGAAGAAATCATTGCTTACAAATCTCTCTTTCAGGAATACCGGGATATTTTTCATGGTCATATACAGAGATGCCTGGCCACGCTCCCATAATCTTGAAATCACCTCACAACTCTCTCACCAGATAAAAAATAGTGTCATGTACAAATGAGGTGGCATTGTGGGCCCACCATCCATATATAGGCCCTTTTTCCCAACTTCCACATTTTCTTACAGGAGCCCAGAGATTCCATTTTCCAATCCGTTCTCAGTCACGAGATCTTGATCTACCCATATACACATTCACATTCCTTGGGTTATCATCTGCACTTTTCCTCGGAGGATCATTTTTCTCATGCCACGTTCACGTACGCATGCTCACTTTCAGTTTTATCAAATAATTGTTATAAGTTCTTTATCATAAGATATTGTTCATTTCGGGTATTTGTTTATTTATGTGTGCAGGTACTTGTTCAACATGATTACAGTCCCTTCAGGTATATGATCGACAATGGCATGTAATTACTCCCTCTGTAAACAATTTCATATACCAGTCACACCCTGTGACATTTTCCTTTAGGTTCCCTACATTCAGATCTGCAGTATCTTTACCTCTGTCGCAGTTTGGTACTATCAACCAATAGCATTCTCCCCCACATGATTTGTCCCATTCATAGTTCCCCTTGACAACTTGACACTCATGCTGATTTCACCCCCTAGGATTGGGAGTTCTGATAGTATTTTTCACTTTCGAGAATGAAACCCATACTTCTTCTCAGCATAATTTATAACCTTCCCAATAGACTCCTAGGTCATATCATCCTACACTTGGTTCTATTGACTGCACCCCCATAGTTCTATTAGCCCTCCATCTCATCCACCATCAGTTTTCCCATCTTTCGATTGTCCTCCATCCATTTACCTAATATAGAAACGCACCCATGGGGCCCCCACCCTCCACCGGTTCTCTTTCACAACCTTATGCTCTCTACGAGCTAGTCCATCTTTCACTAGGGCACCCATTTCTGTATCTATATACTCAACCCATATTATTCTTTATTTCCTTGGTAATTGTATAAAGCCCTTTTTTCCAACATATACATAGTTGTTTTAGTCATCATCCTCGATGGCCTTCTTTTACTTGGAAAAGAAACCCATGTCACCTTTAGTTCAGGCATCCACCCTTTTTTCATATCAACATCATTAACAAACCCCAAGTATCCCAAATCCATGTACCCACGATCTTTGAGTTTTCCCACTTTTTTAACCCCCGACACAGTTTCACCCCATATCTAGTTGTCCCCCTAACGCTAGATCCAGTTTTACAGTTGCTTCCAATCATCCCTCAACACTCCAACCAAGGGCAGTCTTGAGTCCCATAGTGTCTTGACTTCATCCATGTTACCCATCAGTTCCTGATATTATCTATTACTCAGTGGATTTCAAGAAGCCCTTTTCTTCTTGAACGTCGTGTCTCCCTTCCTGTCAACATTAGCATCGTTTCGAGAAGGGAAACAACATCTTGACTCTCATTACCTTTTCAATGAGGAATCTCAGACAACACTGAGAGAATCTTCATTGCTTTTTGATTCTATGTGACCCCCATAACATTCGACTTCATCAAACTCTCATGTTATTGTGGGTCTTACTATGTGACCATTGCATCTTTTCATACCAGCCGAAGACCTCTGAATTTATTAGTCTATCAATGCCTACGAGTCACTGACACATCTTACCGTCATCCTTTACTCGCTTCAGATCAATTTCACCATTCAGAACGGTCATTTGCCGTTACCAACTGCCCCCGAGGGAACTACAATTATCTACATCATCATACATCTTCAGTTATAGTCCCACATTTTGGTTTCATGAGACAAGCATGGGGCATGTCTACCTTGTTTGTACACAGATTTTATTTTTTCTTCCTAAAGATAGGTTTGGTTCCCACATTTTTCCCTCTCCCTCCGGCGGATCGCTCTTGTAGTTCCTCTCTTCACTCTTCCTTACAATGACACTCTCAACAAAAGAAACATTGATGTATTTCGCCTATATGTATGCTCCTAACCTCACACATCAGGGGGCATCTTTTATCACTAAAAAATCATCCGCGACATTGCTCACAATGGTTGAATAATGACAGCAATGCCAACAACAATTAGTACACCTACAACACCAAAATCCATCAAAAAGGCACAAAACTATATACTTGGTTCAAAAATTAAAGTGCACAAATTCACCAAAGGAAGTATGTGCATTATGTGCAAAATGTGTGGGCCAACACATCCCTAATACCGCACTGTGTGAAATATGTGTGACTGTCTACAAGAAAATCCATGCACTTCTCATGAATGACGCATTTATGAATCTTTTCGGCCTCTCAACCACTTCCAATCCAACCCCCAACACGATTTGACACTCAGATCTGAGCGAAATATAGCTTGAAGGTTGGTCAAGGGCTAGGGAGTGTCCTAAAAGGCCCCTTGTTCACACTATGAACCAGTTGTATATTTCCATGAATGGACACTATAAAAATGTGCCATGGGTGTGATAGAAAAATAAGAACTTCAAGGTATTGTTATGCTGCAAGAATTCTTCTTGGAGAATCCTCTTTTCTCTTTGAATCATTCAAGCACTATAGCAAGGGCCATTCCACTCACCTCTTGAGAGGATTGGCATTGTATTTATTCACCATTGTCACTTTCCATTGCATGAAGAGAAGAGCTCTCTATTAGGGAACTAAATAGCCCTCCCAAGGAGGAAGAGGGGATTCATAAGCCCCTGCCTTTCTCTACGGTTTTAGCCTATTGATATATTGATCCATTGGTAGCTATATGATGGTCATTTTTTGTTTTCGATGGTTCTAGTTATTGCGAAGCTTCTCTAACATTTATTTCTCTTTGTTTTTAGTTTTATTTCCTTGTTTCATGTGTTTTTGGTTATCTAATCAACTCACAAAGCTATGTCTTGTTTAGCTGACTTAACTAAGTAGGTAAGTGTTGTGTTTTTTCTCACCCATGTGACAAAACCAACACAACAATCCTGACCTTTCTAATTCTATTTTTCCTATCAGTTTCCCTATATATTGATATAATGTCTAGCCAGTAGAGCCCTAGCCAATCCTAACTTCCCAAGAAATCAAATTTAACTGAATACCACCTGAATGACAGAGAAGGGGATGTTTTTTTACCTTTCTCTACCTTTCCCTAACTTATGCCAATTAATTCAGATAGTCCAGGTTGATGCCAACAATGGTTGAGATTATTTACATTTATGGGAATTGAACCCAGCCCAAGAAACATTTCCCCAAACATACCATTTCCATATATTGGTAAATTGGTGTGTTGCTAACTACCAAGTAGATAAGAAATTGATAGTATCCACAGATGGCTCTAGAGTAATCTACTAGGTAAGAAAATAATACATTTTTTAGATGTTGTGATATCAATATCATCCCACATTTTAAACCCTAAATGATGATACCTTGGTCCCTAAGTGTCCATAATTTTCACATACTGAAAGAGATAAATTGTTGAGTAACCTTCTAGCTCATAATGTACCATTACCAACTGGGTCACCAACTTACAGATCAAAAATATTTCCTTATATTACCAGGAAATTCATCACAATGGCATGGAAAATCCTTGGTTATGAGCATCATAGAACAATAGATGAGGCTATTTTAGGACTAATGCTTGTCTTGTGCCCCCAAGATGTAATAACATATGATAATTTTGACTATTGTCAGTTCCTGGCTGAAGTCATTCACTTGTAATTATCCAATTTCCATAGTACCAAGTATTTCAGGTACCAAGCTTACCTAGTTTACCTTGTTTTGTTTCATAATGTGCCACATTTCGACATCCTGGAGATTCAACCAGCAGGTGATTCAGAGGTGTACAAGCTAGTGATTGGATGGACTATAGAGGCTAGGAAGCAATATCAAAACAAAGTCTTAAACATGTTTTTGAACAAGTTCATGAGTGCATTCTAATCCTTGTTGCACAACACTACACCTCCTAGAATGTTCCCTGAATTTAAAAGAATGCTACAACTGAGAAAAGACACCATATTGGGAGAATGGTACTTGGATGAAGATCAAACCATAATAAGAGTATATGTTTTTGAAGAAGAACCTTATAAATCTTTAGCTTTCCTGACTCCCAAGATATTTTCTCTAGAGTATATAAGACAGAGGCTTCATTCTGATCACTTGCATTTTTCTCATCATAAACAAACAATTACTTTCAAATTTCATCAAGAGGTTGGTCCTTTCTTTGTAAAACTCAGGACTGCCTTGGCAGTTATAGAAGAAATTCTTCAATAACATGATTTTGAGAACGGGAAAAAATGGTTTTATGACCCATACAATGTGATTTTATCCAGGAGGCCAACTTACAAGCACCAATAAAATCCACTACTGGAGAGGAATACTAACCTTGACTCATGGGAAAAGGTTAAAGAAATTTTGGATGAAAATTACCAATATCAAATACTTACTCAAGAAAACGACTATGCAAAGGTGATTCCAACCTCGCAAAATCAAGAATCATAAGGGCGGGGGGATTTCTCAGAAGTATTATCTGAAATGGATGCATATGACCCATGGGGAGATATTCTAAGTAAAAAATCCAAAAGTGGTGAATAATTAGAGTCATGGGGGGTCCTCGTAGGAGTTTCTAGCAAAGGAAAATGGATACAATAGCCTAGACAAGGAATATGTGAGGTTATTTCAGCTTTAAGAGAGCATGTTGTTATAGTGGAACATATTACTTCTACCCTGATAGTAGTAACATGAGCCTCATAGACACCCGCAATTGCAAGAACATCTGAAAGGAAACCTTCTATGTTTACTCAATATATGGACATAAAAAGACATAATCAAGATATAAAAAAAGAGATGTATCCCTAAGCTTGGGGGAAGAATACAACTCAAACAACGGTGTTGTCTATTGTGGAATATCAACATATTACTTTCAAATTGAATATACTTGAGCGAAAGGCTACTAAAACATTTTCCCCTACTGATTACAGTTGGATTACTGAGTGGGGGGGGGTGAATAAGTAATGAGCAATGATACGGATTATTAATCCTTTAAACCATAATGTATATTATTTTACTTATTCAACCATGTTCATCTATTCATTATCAATATATTACTGTATCATAAGCATTAACATTCATCGGTGCATAATAAACAATAGAAAACACATCCACACAATGTACAATACACCAATATTTACGTGGAAACCCAATGCAGGAGAACATCACATAATGATTTTCTTATATGTCAAGAATTACATTCAAGGAAGCACCAACTTCCAATTCTCTAGATATAATTGGAAGGAGGCTCCAACCCCCTTGTTTCTCAAGCTACAACCTAAGGGAAGCTCCAAATCCTTAATTCTCTGGCTACAACCAGAAGGAGGCTAGAACCCCCTATATTCTCCAGCTACAACCACCTATCCTTGCCCCATCCAACCACCCTAAAATATAAGTAGAATGATGGAACCACTGTCACACTGTCACTATGAGATATACTATTGTAAACATGTACCAATATGTGCCACTGACTCGTAATCAACCTGTGCCACTGTCCTGTAACTAACCCGTACCTATGCCTTGCCTATACCAACAAAACTAAATACACCAACAACATGTACCAATACTCTCCTCAGTATATCAGATCTGATAACATAGATCTCATACCCAAAATCACACGAATATCACTCAAACCATGTGCCAATAATTCGCATCAATCATGTACATCAACACTATATAAATATAACCAACAACATGTACCAAACATGTATCAACAACAAATCAAACTATGTCTCAACAAGATGTATCAAGATCACCATGTACTTCAAGTATGTATCTCATCCATGTACCCAATCATATACCTCTACCATATACCAATAACATACATGAAGATAACCAACAATATACCTCTAGCAATGCACCACACTCCCATAACTCAAATACCATAAATCCTCACATCAAGGATGTGCCACAACCTCACTTTTATACAACTTATATTTGTACCAATAAATTTAGCAACATACCTCAACCAAAATCCCTCAAACATGAACCAATACTAAACTTCAGTAGATCTGCCTTAGATCAACTCTATAGCAAGCCCTAAACTTCCAAGAGGGCATCCAACATATTTACAAGGAAAACCCTCAATGAGATTCATAGATTCAACACTACACATATGAAAACCATACATTTTTCTTCTTGTAGCATTCTACTACTGTGGTTTTTTTGTTGCGATTTTATTGCCGTGAATCTGCTGCCATGATTTTTCTACCACACTTTTTCTGCCGCACTTTTCTTGTCGTGATTTTTCTGCGGGACTTTTTCTACCGCACTATTCCTATCGCGATTTTTATGCCGTACTTTTCCTACCATGATTTTTCTGCCGCACTTTTTCTGTCGCACTTTTCCTATCACGGTTTTTCTACCACACTTTTTCTTATGCACTTTTTCTGCTGCACTTTTCCTCCCGCACTTTTCCTGCAACAATTTTTCTACCGCGATTTTTCTGCCGCATTTTTTCTCTATCAATAATATCTGCCCAAATAACCTTTCACAAAATAGATATTCAATAATATTCAATAGGTGCTAATGGGAGAGTCTTTCTCTCTTATTTATACTTCCATGTAGCTTCCTCAAGGAGTATCAACTTTTGTCCACTTAATCACTATGTCCACTTAGCCACTTTGTCTACTTAACCACTTTTTCCACTTAGCTACTTTTTCCACTTAACCACTTTGTCCACTTAACTTAACCACTTTCCACAGATAGTAAGTTCTCCACTCCTAGTTTCAACTACCTTTATTATTTAATTAATTTCTCTTGCAACCACTTTGACTTATCCATAAATAGTAAACTCACCACTTCTTGTTGCAACCACTTTATTATTTAAATAATTGAACTCTTTGCAACCACTTTGACTCCTTTATTATTTAAATAATTTATTTTTATCCACAACTTCTTGTTGCAACTAACTTTTCTATAATTAGTCAATTCATAATGTTTTTTCCCTTAACTAACTTCTTGTTGCAACCACTTTAATATTTAATTTATTTCTTGGTCAACCACTTTGACTATTCAATCTTCTCATCACAACTACTTTACCATAATTACCAAACTCACAACTTCTTGTTGCAACTAATTTATTTTTAATTATTTTCTTAATGAAACAACTATACCCATGATTAACTCCTAGTTACCATCAATTTGAATAGTACACTTCTTGTACCAGTTTCTAGAATAATTGACTTATTTGACCTTCTAGGGGCTTCTAGATAACTCATTAGGGTTCTCCAATTTCATATAGCCATAACTCTCTAACCGTGAGGATCTATGTGATGTTCCACATATCATTGGAAATGGCATGAGATATATTATCCATATAGAATAGTATTACATGTAAATTCATTGATCTCCATGCCTTTATACCTCAAATAGTTATACCTCAAATAGACTCGGGTCCCTTACCCATTCCTTTGTGCTACCAGAATTCATTATCAGACTTCCCCAAGGGTTGACATCAATCACTAAGGGTTTACATCAATCTATAATATCACTCTCCAAGGGTTGACATCAATGAAAACCAACAATCCAGAATAAATTTCCATCAACCTAAGCAAACTTTCTAACAATTAAAAATCCACCCAGATGAAGGTCAAACTTGGTTATGTCCACCCAGTGGACATGATTGAACTTCATAAACAAATGAGTGACAAGATTTATAGAGTAGTCTTGCAATCCACTACTCGTGTACAAAAGATGAAAAATATGGTTCTCGATATTGATAAGTAGTTAAAGAAGGATAATATAGCCACTAAGGCTATGAAATATTAGATTAATGAGTTGGAAAGGAAAATCATTGCTTTGGGAGAAAACCCCAAGAATCCTACTATTGTGGGAGACCTGATAAAGAAGAAGGACAATAAAATAAAAGTTATTAAAAATAAATTGAATGTGCTAGATGTGTAATATGTGCATACTCCTGAGTTGCAAGCAAGCTAGGAGGAAAATGAAAACCAACATTGCAATTGATTGAATGTAAGAAGATGATGGAGGACCTAGAGACTGAAAAATAAAACATTGAAAGTTAAACAGACTCAGTTATTCGAGGAATATGAATCAACTACAACTCATACTATTTCATAGGACCCAATTGATGGTGTTTCAAAAGTTATGGATGATTTAAGTGTCAAATAAATTGATTTGGGTACCCTGACAATAAAACTTAGAACCATGGATGAAAGGATAGTTGAATTGGAAGAGATTGTGAAGAATAAAGAAATATTTTTAGCACAAGCTAAATATGACAAACAGGAAGAAAAAAAGATAGTAGATAAAATGAACATGAAGATTAATGGAAGGCCAATCTAGAGAGGAGATAATATTTCAACATTAATGGAAGGCCAATCTAGATAATATTTCAGAATTGGACCTGTTTTGTCCTGATGCAGAATGCATTACAACTAGTCACCTCTGCCTTAGCAGACATATAAAGGACAATTGTTCAGCTAAATAACAAGCAAAATTTATTCAATGATGTAATTAAGTTTTTGAATGTCATAATAAAAGAAGATATGAAGACACTAAATGTAAATGACAGAAAAAACATTGTCATGGATTCTAAAAATGTCATTACAAAGAAGAGGTTGCTACATAATGAAAAAGGTAAAACTCATGATCTTTTGAGGGATACCACCTATTTTAAGAAGATTTTTCATTGATTTCATGAGGCATGGTTTGTGATATTTATGCGATAGACATGAAGGTCTGTACTCAAAGAAAACTTATCAGCATATACTAGATGAAAACACGAGTTGTAATGTACCCAACCACTGGGATAGGCCACGCTACTCCAAGGACGCTCTCTAAGAAACATTTGAAACCACACTGTAATAAACCCAACCTCCCACAGACTGGATCCCAAAAATAACAAGATCATTTGAAGCTTTAAAAATTGATCTCTGATAATAGAATTAATCCAAGAATGCATGCAGGAGATAAGATAAAATAACATGCATTTAACAAGAGTCAATCTGAATTGTTAAAGAATATTTATCATGCCATGCACAACCATATCTAAAAAGTATGAATAATATAAACATGGATCTCAGAGATCATAATTAATACACAATGGAAATAAATATACAAGTAATGGAAACCATGACATAGAGAACTTATCTTTAATAAAACAAATCACCAACTTCCTGCAGACCAAGGACATTCCACTCAAGCATAGAAATTGTTGTTCCAAGTCTCAATAGAAATATCACCCCCACGCCAGGGATATGAATCCACAAGGATGGTGCCAGGGTGTCACTTATCTTCCCAAACAATTTATCACTTACAATCTCACATATTTCTCGACACACAACAATCCAAAGTACACCAGCTCTCTTCTCTCCAGCCTACACAATCCAAGAGAATGGGACCCCTTCTTTTCCATGCAGTTCCTTAGGCTTTCCACCTCCTTCCAGGGCTCTGGTGCATTTGATCAAGAATATTCATGCTGGGAGCTCTTAGGAATGACATATGTGAACAAAAATTAATACATACCAATACAACTCAGACATGTAGGCATGATTTTAGGGTTGGAATACACCAGTCATTAATACAACCAAAAAATAATGGATTATGCCTCAACAATTCACCACCAAGTCCCAACCAAGAACAAGAATGAGGAGCAACAATGAATGAAGAGTGAATATTGAAGAATAATGGAGAATAACCATGGAGAAGAACCCCCAAACAACCCATAAGAGGTGTTTATATATTTACTTGTAAATCAAGAACCACATGGAATTCCCCAATAAAATCATGTAATTGATTCTCTTGATTAAAAAAATCATGGTTAATTATAATAAAATTACTTATCCCCTTAATCACCCTCTCTCATGGAATCATATCCCCCTAGAACTCTTTTCCTTTTCCGTCTAGCAGCCAACGATGTATTTATTATTGATAATAATCAAAGAATTACATTTCCTAGGCACTCTGGCCTCTTTAAATTGTTTAGGCACTCTGGCCTTTCATAAAATAAAATAAAAAATACATTATTTAATATGGGGACTTAAAATTGCAGTATTACATTCCCCTCCCCCTTAATTTGGCATTGTCCTCGGTGCATATACATAACTGAAAATCAAAATAATTTTTTTTTTCAAAAAGTTGTGGGTATGCTTCCCACATGACATCTTCATTATCTCAAGTATCATTTTCAAGACCATAGCAGGTCCACTGAACTTTTACCAACTCTATAACTCGATCCTAGAGAGTTTTGACTTTTCTACCCAATATGCACATTGGTTGGACCTAAAATTTTCCCTCTGGCTCCACCTGAATCAAATTCCAATCAATAACATGGTTATGATCATGTACATACTTTTTCAACAAAGATACATGAAATACATTATGCACATTCATGGACGAAAGAAATGCAAGCATGTAGGCTACTGGCCCTATTCTGTCCAATATTTCAAATGGACCACATAATATGGTTGCTAGCTTTGTACAGTGACCCAACTTCAATGTTCTCTTATTGGGCTTCAATTTCAAAAGAACATGCTCCCCCACTTTAAATTCTCTGGTTGTCCTATTCTTATCTGCATAGCTCTTCTATCTATCTTATGTTGCCTTCAAATTCTTATTAATTATAACCCTATGGTCTTCCATATTCTTGAACAAGTCTGGCCCAAGTACCACTCTATCAACTGGGTTATCCTAACTCATTGGAGTATTGCATTTCCTACCATACAAAGCTTCAAATGGGCTCATATTCAATGAATCTTGATACCAATTATTATAGGCAAACTCAACCAAGTGCAAGTAATCTTCCCACTTAGATGGCTTATCCATCACATACATTCTCAACATGTCCTCAATTACTTGGTTGACTCTCTCTGTCTGCCCATCTGACTGTGGATGATATGTTGTGCTAAAGTTCAAATTTGTACAGAATCCTATAAACAAACCCTCTATAAATTTGAAGTAAACTTTGTATCTCTATCTAAAACAATTTCCTTAGGTATGCCATGCAACCTACCAATCTCCCTCATGTAAATTTATGCAATATTAGCTACTATATGAGTCAGTTTTACAGGAACAAAATGAGCAGCATTTATCAATTTATCAAACACTACAATGATTGAATCATGTTTCCTTGTCATCCTTGGAAATTTAGTTATAAAATCAATGGTTACCACTTCCCATTTCTTCTTTGGAATTGGTAATGGTTGTAGCAAATCCACTGGGTGTCTATGCTCTAAATTCACTCTTTTACATTCCATAGATATGGCAATGTAGTCAACAACATATTTCTTCATTCCTAGCCAAAAGAATGGGCTTCTTATTGCTGCATTTTTTTTCTAGTAACCAAGATGCCCGACATACAGAACATTATGCATTTATTTTAATACTAAATTCCTAAATTCTCCGGAACTAGGAACATAAATTCTATTTTTATGCATAAGTAATCCATCTTCCTTCATCTCATATTGTTTAATTTTATGTTGTACATTTTCCTATTATAAGATTTATTTTACATGTAGGTAATTCTAATCTGTAACAACAAAATCCAAAATTTTGTTCTTCAAATCTTATTGATGCATACAAATGGTTCTAGCATGCCTGAGATGTACTCTTCTACTGAGTGCATCAACGACTTTATTTTATTTTCCTTTGATATGCTTGATGTCAAAATTGTATTCACTTAAAAATTCCAGCCATCTCATTTTCCTGGCATTCAAAGTTGGTTGTTCAAAAAGATATTTCATACCACTATGGTCTGTTCTTAATTCAAAACTATTTCCCATGAGATAATGCATCCACATCTTTAATGCATGAACAATGGCAACAAGATCCAATTCATGTGTGGCATAATTCCTCTCATGTTCTTTAATATTTATAGACTCATAACCAATGACATGTCCATTTTGAGCGAGGACTCCACCAAGTCCTTCCTTTCATGCATTTGTACATACCAAAAAAAATTAATTTGGGTCAACAATATTTAAAATAGGTGCACTATTAAGTAATTATTTCAATAAATTAAGGTTCCCTTCACACTAAGTTGCCCATTCAAATTTAATTCCCTTGTTTTGGAAATAAGTGATGGGATGAGAAATCTTAGAGAACCCTGCTATAAATATTTTGTAGTAACCAGCTAATCCCATAAAATATATGACTTCTAAAACATTCTTGGGTATTGGCCATCCTCTAATGGCTTCAATATTCTTTGGATATACTGCTCTACCGTTTTCTAAAATAATGTGTCGCGAGTAATGGATCTGTTCTTGGTAAAAAGAATAGCTACTAATCTTGGCATACAAATGATGTTCATGCTCAACACTTTCAACACCAATCTCAACTTATGTTCATGATCTTCCTCTGACTTAGAATAGATAAGTATGTCATCCAAAAATACTATGACAAAATTATCCAAATAATTTATGAATATGCCATCCATTAAGAACATAAAGACAACTGGTGCATTGGTCAGTCCAAATGGCACCACTACAAATTCATAATGTCCTTACCTGGTTCTAAAGGTAGTCTTATTGATGTCTTCTTCCTTAATTCTTACTTGGTGGTATCTTGATCTCAAGTCTGTCTTTGAAAAATATATTTCCCCCTCTTAGCTAATCAAAGAGGTCATCAATTCTTGGTAGAGGGTATTTGTTATTCACAATGGCTTTATTCATATTTCTAAAGTCAATACATGCCCTCCATGGTCCATCCTTCTTTTTGACAAAAAGTAGTGGTGCTCCCTAAGGTGAAACACTTGGGTGTATGTACCCTTTCTTCAACAATTCTTCCAACTGCATTTGCAGTTCTTTTAATTCTAGTGTACTCATTTTGTAAGGTGTTTTTGATACTAGAGAAATTCTTGGTACTAAATAAATAGAGAAAAATATATCTCTCTTTGGTGGAAATCCTGATATTTCTTGGAATACATATTCAAACTCTTGTAGTGCCAAAAAATCTTCAAGGATTGGCCCTTTTTTTTCTGGTTCCTCCACATGGGCTACATACAATTGCCATCCTTTCCTAAAACATCTCTTCAGTTGTAAGGTTGAAATATCCCTTATAGAAATGGGTCTTGGAATTCCTTTCATAGTGCTATGTTTTCCTTCTTCATCAAGACATGTAAATTTCTTGTTATGACAATCTAGGACATCATGATGCTTGTCCAACCAATCCATTC
>ML803882.1:82253-136292 GCA_009831015.1 Picea engelmannii | reverse complement strand
AGATTTTTTTAAATTAAATTTATTGAGTAAAGAAATATAATCCATTATATTAGTTGAGAGATTAACTTAAATGAAATGTTGTCAAGCTAGTATTCGATCTTCATGTATTACATTGCAGCTTCTACTAACTTAGATCCCTTCAACTCTAACTTATCTATTTATAAAATCTCAATTTATCAAAACATAAGGACATTACCACCTTGAAACTCTCATTTATAAATGAATTATTATAATGTCACATTTATTTGGACCTTTCAAACTCAATGATCTCACTAGTTATAATATGTTTTTCCCTCGGAAAAGAAGTTGCCTTGATTTTCAATTGAATAAAAGGAAACTTTCCATTACATATAGGCTCGAATCCATTACAACATACTCATTATGATCTTAACATGTCATTTATGAGAATTGAACCCGAGTGGGGAGGATAACAATCTTTCCTCACAACCATCCAAGCTAAACTAGTCATGGTATTATATGAACAATTATTGTCTAGATTCATCCCAAAACGGACATCACTATTATCCACTTAGCCACATGGTTTCAAAAACAACTTGATGTGATGGCCTACAAGTGGGAAAAGATCATGAAATTTAAAAAAATAAAGCTTTCATAGTTAATCGAATGTATAAAGGATAGTAAGATCAAGTATGGTATTGTCTTATACTTACTTAGGCTTCATATATTCGTGGCCATTCAACATGGTTCCTACCTCAAAAGTAAGACTTGTTAAAGGGTACTCATCATGAATGTCCTTAGAAAGACAATACTTCAAATTTCATTCTAAGATATTCTAACCAAGATTCATCTATTCCATGATTTCGTTACCCCTCACTTCTTTGTGGATGCACAATTTGAAGCCTCTTTGTAACAAACATACAACATGCTATAGTTATAAAATGAAGGGTTTTATCATTAAATATCACATCATATTATATTTGTTAAAACCATTCCCCACCCAATCATCCTAGCTAATTTTTGGAACATGTTAGTTACCATAACATATTGAAAATATTTGATTCACATTCAAGTTAGAATAAACATTTTTCTTTCTCATATATCAGGAACCCATCTTCTCTTCTCCCATCGCTAAATATTGAGTACGAAAACTCCTACCTTTTAACATCTCACCAATGATAAAATTAATAAAAACATCCATCAAGAGATTACATGGCAGACAAGAAGACAACATGGACAAATTTGAGGGATAATTCCTTTTTCACCAAATATTCTCCATTACTTTCAGTTTTATTTGCACCTTGATAATGATTGAATCCAAACCCTAAAGGAGGATTTATTTTTCATACAATTTTCTCCATTGATTTCAGTTTTATTTGCACTTTTATGATGAAAGAAATTCCTTTAGGATGGATCGTTATATAATTGTTCATCTATCCTGGTATTTTTTGGTTGGAAAAATTGGAGGAATCGGTTTGCAATGTCAATTTTAGGGGTCAGCCACATTTTAATGATTCAAGGAATGAAAAACTTCTAGAGCCATTTTGAGGCATCAAATGGCACTTATTGATGCAAAAATCAACTCAATGTGAGTTCTACAGGTTTCCAATGGTGCAAAATCACATCAGTTGGAATTTGCATGCATAAGTTATGCATCGTGCAAGTTGACCTATAATGTTGACCACCATGGTACTGAGTGGATGCCACATTATCCCCCATTACTCACACGTGGGGATAGTCTTGTGTGCATTTTCAAGAAGATTCTAGAGGGTCCAAAAACTTAACAGTAATTGAGGATTGAGGCATGAAAAAACCTTAAACCCTGACCTTAGATGACTATCAAATTATGTTAAATACTCCACCACTAGGAAAGGAATGGTTCCATTCTTTTGGTATTTTATTGTTCCATAGTGTAAATTTATTGAACCTGCACATAATAGATCTAGATAGAAAATGACATACACAATTTGCATAGAAAATATGAGAAAAGAGAAGCAGGAGAAAAAGAATGGAAGAATTCTCATTAACCAAATGAATGAATGATAATTTACACATGATATACTTTGTATGAATCAACTAATTCACACTAGAGGAGAATACAATGAGCCATAGTGGTGGTATAGAGTGATCTAGACACACACCAACAGTTACGGGAGTAAACTTCCACCTAGTCTAGTCTCTCAGGTAGTTACGGGAGTGAACTGCCATGTAATCTGAGTTAACTAGTCTCTCAGTATTCAATTAACTGATTGGAACATAGTGAAGTGAGGAGGAGATCAGAGAATCATGATAAATGCGCTAGTCTGGTGATAATCCCAAGGAAAATGCACATTAGTTGGTGATGATACCAATGTTTCATGGTGATGATCCCAATGTAGCATCTAGAATCCACTCAGATAATCAAACTGAAGTGTGAACTGAAGAGAATATTCTCCCCTAAACTATAGGATATTGAATAATGACTAATAAACATAGGGAAAACCTTACGAAAAATAAATCCTATGTGTGTGAAGTATCTCCAACACCCCCCATGAACATCACTATAGTGAAAATAAAGAATGGGTCCTGGCAACGAGGCCATGTTAGGTACCTAAATACAAAAGATACACTAAAATAAATGAGGAAAAAGGGAAAAAATCATGGGAAACCCCNCCCCCCCCCCCCCCCCCCCCTCAAAGTACAATGTATGTAAAAATAAGAACTAACAGTTGCTAGGCAACTATGTCCTTCACTCCAAGATGACTACACAAAGAATGAAACTTTTTATCAGTGAAGGTCTTGGTGAAAATGTCAGCAATCTGTTATGTTGAAGGATAGAACTACAGGTCAATAATCCCCTCGTGTACTAAGTCCTGGATGTAGTGCATGTGGATCTTGTTGTGCTTCATCTACTACCTCTAAAATGGATCTCTGCAGAACTTCAGAGTGCTCTGGTTGTCACACCAGATGACGATCGACTGATGAAATTGAATTCCCAACTCAGTGAGAAAATTTTGTAGCCACATAGAATAAATGGTTATGTTAATTGTCCCTCTATGCTTTGCCTCAGCTGAAGATAGAACAATATAAGCACGATTATTTCTCGACCAATTGATAGGCCCAGAACTAAGACTGAGTGAGTAACCAGATGTGGACTTGCAATCAATGTTATCGCCAGCCTAGTCAGAATCAATGAACCCGATGACATCCAATGTAGATTATGTTGCATACTGAATCCAAAAGGTGATGGTTCCATGTACGTATCAAAGGATACGCTTTAAAACCTTCCAATGTATCTCATGCAGCTCTTGCATGAACCTGAACACTACTCCAACTGTATAGGAGAGGTCTAGTATGGAGTGTGTGAGATACAAAAATCTCCCCACTAGTTTTTTGTATAGTGTGTTCTCAACCAATGAAGTTTCCCCGCCATTCTCAAGTCTAACTCCTGATAGAAAAGGAGTCGATTCAGAATTGCAGTCTGTCATGTGAAATCTCTCAAGGATATCTCAAGCATACTTGTCTTGAGATAGTTTGATGTCTGATGCATCTTGGTTGATCTTGAGTCCAAGGGAGAGACGTAGTGGACCCATTTCTGTCATCAAGAACCTGTCATGTAGAATCCTCTTGACTACAACAATCGTTGAAGTCGAGCAACCGGTGATCAACAAATCATCAACATACAAAACTAGGATTAGAAGTGAATCAGTCATCTTGAGCATCTAAAAATTTAGGTCTAACTTACAATGTATAAAGTTTTGTGACAGTAGGTAGGATTCCATCTTGGAATACCATGCCCTCGGGGGCTGATTGAGGCCATAAAGAGACTTCTTCAGTCGAGAGACCAAATATTGATCTTGCATAAATCCATGGGGCTGCTCCATATAGATCTCCTCAGAGAGATCTCTATGAAGAAATGTATTATTCACATCCATCTAATGGACTTCCCATCCTTTGGTTTCCGCAATGGAAAGTGTCAAACGTATGGAATCCATCTTCGCTACTAGAGCGAAGGTCTCATCATAGTCAATATAGTAGCGAAGGTCTCATCATAGTCAATATCATGCACTTGTTGAAATCCTTTGGACACTAGCCCGTGTAATGTTCCTGAATTGGTTAGTCTAGGAAACACTGCTAATGTGTGTGTAGGATCAAAGGTTTACAGCATATAAATGATCATACAAATAATAAACGCAACAAAGGACTGCAAAGTTTTCATTATGATATCTCTATGAATTACAAACTGGCTTAATGTTGGTGAATAAACTGACAATACTCGACTAGATCAACAGACAAAGGATCTTAGATGGAATACAAATAAGCAACTGTGGCTGAATAAAATAACAACACTCTGCTAGATCAAAAGACAAAAGGATCTTAGCCGGAATACAAATAAGTAACTAAAAGATGATACCTGGAATATGGGAGCACTGTGGATTCAATGAAGAATAATAGAAGACCTGGATGATCTTCTTGGTGACTAGGTTGTGTCTTTCAACATCGAATTCATCCAACTGGTGTCTTCCTCCTGGAATACACTGAACTATCTCTCCTGAGATGCGCCTCTTCTCCTCAATGACAAGTCATAATCTGCATAATGATGAATTAGGTCGCTGACCCTTCTCTTATATCTTTTCTAAACCCTAATTCACAACTGAAACCCTAATTTTTTGTTGACCTTTTCCCTCCAAGTGAATTTTACTTTATTTTATTATTCCTTGATTAAATCACTTAATTAATTAATTAATTAACCATTTTACCTCTAAAAAATTATTTATCCATCCTTATGGCTTCTTCGGCCACTGAAATTCACTTCTCATCATCTTATCCTGTAGTGCTCTTCTTCCCAATTCTGATGAGCTATTACACTAAGAGGTTTCTCCAAGTAATATGCCCAGTATGACCTTCTTAGTGAATTTAATTAAGATATGACCCATAATAACTCAAAATTACGAAAATCGTCGGAATGCAACGGAACCAAAGCCAAGCTGTGTGGAATGGATCATGATGATGAATGATGCAAGTCGGGCCCAATAAAACCCCTCAATATCTTATGAACTCTCTATCACCCCTATCTGGTTACTCTGGTAGGCATAGCACTCTGTAAAATTATAATGTCCCAAAATGGGGACATTACAGTCCTCCCTGTCGGAATATTGCTTGTCCTCAAGCAATAACTAAATCCAACTACATATGATACCGGGGTCCCATATCGACTTGTGTGACACAAGGTAGACTGCCCTCAAGATGTGGTCTCTCCAAGTGCTCACCACGCATGACACCCACATGCTCCTGATGAGTAGAATGATTAATGGCCAAAGAATCTCAGTCAACTCCCTGAGCAACCACTCTACTCGAAACTCAACTCCATCCAATGTTGAACTACCAAGCACTCCAATCCTTGGATCCCATACCAGAATGTGAACCGCAATGCCCTGTGGAGTATAGTTCTATAACATATCAACACCATGAGTCTCCTGCAAATAACACATGGCTTGAACCTGAAATAGGTCTATCCTACCAAGCAATACTAAACTCAGCACAACCCCCACCGACTGAACATGCTACTGCCATAGTGAGGTACTACAAGACCTCAACGAATCATTATCCAGTGACATGCTCTTCCCAATACTGAAACTCAATGGAAAATCAAAGTGACTCCCCCCTGCAAACGTTTGCACGTCTCCATTAGTCAATGAAATGTCTAACCCTGTAATCCCAGGGTCCCATGCTAATCTCTAACATGGACCATCACGTCGATGCTTCTCTACTATGATCATGACTATCTGTTCAAAGCATCCATACTGGACCCTCCATGCGTGGATCCTCATAAGATGAAACAAACTATCGACCCAATGGAATCCCGAATCCCATGTCAAATTTGGAAGTTCGTCACTTCCAATCCCCACTAACTACTGATGTTCCCTACTGGTAACTGTCGAAAGCCCTCCACCCTCATCCCAGTGAGAGTCTGAATATGTAGCAACCTCTAAGATATCATTTGTCCCATGTCCTAGGATACTCTCCATCACGCCTAGGACCTCAACTGTCTGCCCCTGATGATCCACCCCTATCCTATTGTATGCAATCAAGACACTCATGTCAAGTGGTCTAAGCCTACCAACTCTCCATGTCCCTTGCCATTGTCTAGCTCCCCCTATGTTGTTGTCAATGATAAAAGTGTCAGGAAAGGCAATCATAAATATCTGCAACCAACAGTGGGACTGGAAAGTATCATATTCTTTGGTCAATCCCCAAGATTGGACCAAAATCTCATCCACTAGCACCCATGGTGAATAATTGCCTAAACTCCAACTATCGGGTACAATAGTATATAACTCCACAAACTGTTGGTCAATCACTCTCCCTCCATCATCACTCAGATAGTTGTTGTTATTGTGAAGGTGATCTCCCAGAACTATGTGTTGCTTCAAGGGAGGGGAATCTCCATGCTCCACTAAGTGTGTCTCCTCCTTGCCATCCAATTTGTCCCCATGAATCCCACTATACATCTCTCTCATCATCATATGTTTAAGGTGTACTTCCGGATCAACCTCTGTGTGGATATCAACCAATCCTGGAACACAAATGAAAGTGTCATTGTAACTGCCCCTCGCTCTGAAATCCTCATGTGTATGTGTATGATCGATTGTCTCAGAACTACCCATGAATGGTGGCCCCTGTGACACCCGGATATCCTCCAACAATCTAACTGAGGAACATATCTGACTCTCTGCCAAGATAGATATAGTGTATCTCTTACCAGTCTCCTCAAGGAGCTCATCTAATATGGACTCTGATTCCTGAAGGGTTGTCTATGTGCCTTCCAAGAATCCTCGTGTGCTCACCAACTCATGAGTGAGTCGATCCACCTCAAGCTCTTGCTCCCTTAGTGCCCTGTGATACATCTTGCCAATCTCCAATAGGTAATCTCTATCCATCAATAATTGTTGGTAGTCGACCCTCATTACAGTCACTCTCTCCATGAGTGTATGGAAGTCATCAATGGCCAATCCCCTATCTGAACTATCATGTGCCATTGAGGCCCTCCAACAATAACCTGCCACTAATGCATGTGTATCATCAACGCATCGAGTGGTTGCCATGATCATGTCCTCACTGACTCTCAATTGTCTCGTCCAGTGTCATGACTCCTCATCATAGTCCCGTTGAGGTTCTACCTCATGCCCCTTATTTCTAGTGTCAACAATGGAATCCCCAACAACACACTCCTCAAAATATAAGGCACTGAATGGCCCACTATCCACTACGCTACTGAGTCCTCCTGAATACCACTGCACACCATCACCAACTGCTACCCCCATATGAATCACACGGTATCCTGTATGGGTAGTTGTATCCTCCTATGCACTCACCCTACTAATATCATCTACACATGGATCCTATACATATGTGTCCAGACATGGGCTATGGTCATCCCGTCCAATAAGGAGTGCATCATCATCACTGTAGATCGATCTTGGAAGTAACTGTCCCAACAAGTTGTCGATCTCCACAACCTGATCCATCAATGGAATCTCCAAGAGTGGTGACTCGCTCTCCTCATACTGATAGGTATGTGTAAGGTCAACTATATTCAAGCCATACCTCTCCTCCTGGGTCTATAGATCCATATATCTCTTGTGTACAATCCCCACACAAGGCTCCTCTACCATATCAGGAATGCCACTGATTTCCTCTTGTGTCGTTGCTAGCATAGGTGACTGAGAAGATGAAAAATGTGGCTCTCTCATCATAGGAAGCTCATCATCCTCCATACATGACTTCCTGGAAGCCATGTCTACACCCATAGGTAGGTCATCCAACCTCCTAACCTCATCATGTCTAAGTGCCAACACATTTGAATCCTCACAAGTGTCACCACTATGCTAAAGTGTTGAATCCTCAGCATTGCTTGATGGGGAAGATGAAGGACATGTGCTATCATCCTTTCCATCCAACTGTCCCTCAAATGCGCAAGAGTCACTAGCCTCTGTCTCGGTCATCTGGTTGAGCTCGTAGTACATGTCTAGCTGTTGTACCCCATCTCCGGCATTGCATTTGGACGATCTGTCAAAACAAGGTATGGTGAGTTGACCAACTTTCCGAATGAAATCTATGTTATGGACTTGTTGTTGTTGTTGTCATCCTCTCTGAGGTTCTTTGGGATGGTTCATGCCCCTAAGTCCACAGTACTCGACCAATGTCATGTCATGATGGAAGTCACGACCCAATGCTACATACTCCCTCTTGTACTCTTCAATGTCTTCCACCTAACTGGGCAACCTATGTGCTAACGGTTGTTGTGTTGTTGCTGGTGGTGCCCTTTGAAAACTAGGGAACCATGGTTTGGGAATCCTACTCGAAGATGTGTATGTGTGAGTAGGTGTCTGGGGTCTACTGCCTACCCCTAAGTTCCCCTGTGCTGCATGTGGGTCTGGTGTGCCCAGGGTGTCCACTATAGCTAATCTATCAGCCAATTGTGCTAAAGACTATGTCATGGTCTACTGACTGACTACCAAATTGTTGAGTACCTGCATGAAGGTTGCCTCTGGGTCCATGGGTGCCTTACTAGTTCCCTCTGGCCTCTCATATCTGTCTCCCCACATCCTCTTTGCCTTCTGGGTCACCCATTGAACTCATCGAATTTAGTCACAAGTTGGCAAGACTAAAGCTCTGATACCACTGTATTGTTCCTGACTTGGCTAGTCTAGGAAACATTTCTAATGTGTGTGTAGGATCAAAGGTTTACAGCATATAAATGATCATACAAATAATAAACACGACAAAGGACTGCAAAGTTTGTATTATGATATCTCTGTGGATTACAAAATGGTCGAATGCGACTAAATAAACTGACAATACTCGACTAGATCAACAGATAAAGGATCTTATCCAGAATACAAATAAGCAACTGCGGCTGAATAAAATAACAACACTTGGCTAGATCAAAAGACAAAAGGATCTTAGCTGGAATACAAATAAGTAACTAAAAGATAATACCCAAAATATGGGAGCACTGTGGAATCAATGAAGAATGATGGAAGACTTGGATGATCTTCCTGGTGACTAGGGTGTGTCTTTCAACACCGAAATCAACCAACTGGTGTCTTCCTCCTGGAATACACTGAAATATCTCTCCTGAGATGCGCCTCTTCTCCTCAATGACAAGTCATAATCTGCATAATGATGAATTAGGTCGCTGACCCTTCTCTTATAGCTTTTCTAAACCCTAATTCACTGTTGAAACCCTAATTTGTTGTTGACCTTTTCCCTCCAAGTGACTTTTACTTTATTTTATTATTCCTTGATTAAATCACCTAATTAATTAATTAATTAACCATTTTACCTCTAAAAAGTGATTTATCCATCCTTATGGCTTCTCCGACCATTGAAAGTCACTTCTCATCATCTTATCTTGTAGTTCTCTTCTTCTTGATTCCGATGAGCTATTACACTAAGAGGTTTCTCCAAGTAATATGCCCATTATGACCTTTTTAGTGAATTTAATTAAGATATGACCCATAATAATTCAAAATTATGAAAATCATCGAAATGCAATGGAACCAAAGCCAAGCTGTGTGGAATGGATCCTGATGATGAACGATGCAAGTCGAGCCCAATAAAACGCCTCAATATCTCTTGAACTCTCTGTCACCCCTATCTGGCTACTCTGGTAGGCATAACACTCTATAAAATTATAATGTCCCAAAATGGGGACATTACAGCCCAACTTTGTATCTGTTAACCTGTACATCCTCTGTGATCTTGGTCCTCTAGACCCATCTGCACCTGACAAGTTTCCTTCCTCTAGGAAGGGGAACCAAATCCCAATTATGGTTATCGAGGAGGGAGTTGCACTCCTCCTTCATGGTGGATTCCCAAAATGGATTTCCAATAGCCTCGCCATAGGACTGTGGATCTGAAGACTGAACCAATAAAAGATGCATGGGTGGCATCAGTTTAGTGGAAGTGAGTGCAAGAGGAGGCTCCTCGAAATCAGATCGAGTCCTCCTAGTATCAGTTGGATCCCCAACAAGATCTTATGCATCCTGAAGAGTAGTATTGGCCCACTTGGGCCTCTACTATGGCTATGCATCTGCATCTGCATGCACTAAATCTGCATCTGAATTTACTAACTTTGTATCTGGATCATATGAATCCTCTAAATTAGAACTCTCATCTGAAGAAGAGTCGGCATGTGCATGCTCATCATCTCTGACAGGTGGAAGAAAAAAAGTGTATGCATGTGGTTGTTGAGGTACATGCAAGACACTTTCCTCGAATTAGACACTTCGCTCAATGATGATCTAGTCCGAGGAAAGATCAATGAGTCTATATCCCTTCACAGCGTCGAGGTATCCAACAAATATACACTCTATGCTTTGTGGATCAAGTGCCTTCCTCTTCTCAGAGGGAATCCTGGCCCATGCATGTGAACTGAAAATACAGAAGCGGGTCACTTCCAGTTTGAGGCTGCTCCAAGTCTCATAGGGGGTCTTATCCTTGACATATCTATGGGGAGATATGTTTTGGATGTAGGTTTCACAATTAAGTGCTTCATCCCATAATCTCTGTGGAAGTGACTTTGCATGTAGCATGCAAGATGCCATTTATTTTAGAGATCTATTTTTCCACTCAACAACTCCATTTTGCTGTGAAGTATAAGGAATTGTGTGTTGCAACTGAATCCCAGCCTCATGAAAATTTTCTTTTGTATCTTATGATTGACATACTCTCCCTTTTTGTTTGTTCGAAGGACTTTGATTTTATTTCCTGAATGTGCCTCAACAAGGGCTTTGAAACATTTGAGGTATTGAAAGGCCTCTAATTTTTTCCTGAGAAAGAAAATCCATGTGAAGCATGAGAGATCATAAAAAAAAAATGATCACGTACCTTGCTTTACTGATTGATGGATGTGTAAAAGGGCCCATGAGGTCACTATGGATCAGATCTAAAGGAAAGGAAGCCTTATGAGTCTTTCCTTTGTCGAATTTCTCTTGAGGTTGTTTTCCAAGAACACATCCCTCACAAATTCCTTTTGGAGAAGTGGATGTCAGGTAGAACATCAACCATTCCCTGCTTTCTAAGTTGTTGCATATGTCTAAAATTTAAATGCCTGAACATTTCGTTCCATATCCTATTACTTTCATGAGAATGCGTAAGCAGTAATGCATAATCTGGTTCAATAAATTCAGAAAATGTGTAGAGTCTAGATTGATGATTTACCTCACCAGTAAAAACCCTGGAATTGGTTTTCATGTCATATATATCCACTGCATCATGTGTGAATATGACTCTCTTTCCAGTGCCAAAGTTTTTCACCTAATACACGGAGAGAAGATTGACTGAAAGTTTGGGATCATGTAGCACATTCTCGAAGCTTTCGTTTGTGAGTTCAATTCTTCCTTTGTTGGTGACCTCGACTGGAGAGTTGTCCACCATCAGAATAGGAATATATTTGCATGCATCCAATGAAGAATAGACTTCTTGTGTTGGTACAATGTGGTGTGATGCACTTAAATCTACTATTCAAGCATCGGGAGAGGAGTTGATTGCAATCAAAGCATGGCTAGAATTGTCTTTCTTGGGATTCTAATATTCTGGTTTCTTCTTCTTGGCACCCTCAGGGATGTGATCTCCAAGGTTGTTTTGATGAATTATTTGAGTCATTTGATCGATTTGTTTCTACATACATGCAGATTCTAGATGGAATCCTTTATGGAATCAAGTGCATTTCTCCCCTTTTCTTCCCTTTCCACCTTTGGATCTAAAGGCATCGTTGAAGGGTTTTGAGTACCCTTCCTTCTTTGGATTTGCATGTTCTTTCCTTTTGTATTTTTCTTTAGATTTTTTATATTGATGACTACTACCATATTTCACAGTAAGTGCATGCGCTTTTGGGCCTTTGATTTTTCCCATATTGATGAGTTTGTTCTGATCTTGTGTCAAAGACTCGATAAAGGCCTCAAGAGAGGGCATCATCCAGGTGGCTCCATAGGTGAGCCTAACTGAATGAAATGTAGATACAAACAATGAGTATTCTAGACCAAGTTTGGAGAGAATGGTAAGAACAATTTGTTTCTCCTCCTTAGATTTATCAACCCACAAGACTTGAGTTGCGACAACAAATCCTTATATTTGGTAAAGAAATCTTGGATATTTTTGAAGGTTTTTTTATCCAAAGTGAGCAATTCCACCTCAATAATGTGTACCCTCATCTTGTCCTATTTGCATAAAATCCCTTCCATGGTGGTCCAGGATTCATTGGGGGGTTTACAAGAGGATATGTGAAAGAAGAGTTCAGGAGAAATGAGATTGCAAATAGTTCCAAACACTTCATCCATTAGATTTAGATACTTGGATTTTTATATGGTTGAATGTGTTGGTTCATTTTATGTGTTCATGGTTAACATGTATAATCATCTACCTCGAAGATGCATTATCATCTTCTCCTTCTATGCAAATAAATTGTATGATGTAAGAATGAATTCTTTTGGAAATTCCATTTTCCCGAAGTCTTCAATCTTTAGTACCTACAAAAATAATCTGGTGTGTCTTTTCCCTAGTAGTCCATTTACTTTGATACCATGTAAATGTGTTGAATCTGCATAGAATATATCTAGGTAGCAAATGGCATACACAATTTGCAGAGAAAATATGAGAAAAGAGAAGCATGAGAGAAAGAATGGAAGAATTCTCATTAACCAAATGAATGCATGATAATTTACACATGATATACTATATATAAATCAACTAGTGTGTATTGGAGGAGAATCCAATGCATCATGGTAGTGGTATAGAGTGATCTGGACACACACCAGTAGTTACGGGGGTAAACTTCCACCTAGTCTAGTCTCTCAGACAGTTACAAGAGTGAACTACCACCTATTCTGAGTTAACTAGTCTCTCAATCTTCAGTTAACTGACTGAAACATAGTGAAGTGAGGAGGAGATCAGGGAATCATGAGTAATGCGCTAGTTTGGTGATAATCCCAAGGACAATGCACATTAGTTGGTGATGATCCAAATGTTGCATGGTGATGATCCCAATGTGGCATCTAAACCCCACTCAACTAATCAAACTGAAGTGTGAACTGAAGAGAATATTCTTCTAGAGGAATATTCTTCCTAAACTATAGGAGACTAAATAATGACTAATAAACATAGGGAAAACCTTAAGAAAAAAAATTTCTAGGTGTGTGTGAAGTATCTCCAACACATAGTTGAGTAGAGCATCTAGGAGTGGGATATCGAAGCATAACAAAGGAGGTGGAAGATTTTATAGCACCCATTTAAGCCACAATGTCCATGGCAACTCCATATCAAGTGTCATTTTCTTTGTACTTACATTTCATAAATGATAAAAAAGAGAAAAAAGCATAGATCTTACCTTTGTAGTTGAGTTTTAATCTCTAGTCACATCTCATCTTCAATCACATCTCATGTTCATTTATGGAGATGATATATTCATTTTCTTATTTCTTTTTTTTTGTTTTCAATTATTTCCATAATTTTAAACACTGTGTTAATAATATTAAATATGAAATTTAAAATAATAAAATGCATATTAAAATATTTCATGATATTATTGCATCTATTATAACAAACCATTATAATAAAATATCCACGAACCAAACTTAAAGATATCCTATACAAACATTTTATCATTACTTATGTTTACTCTCACTACATTTCATTAAAACAACATTTTATTTTTATATTTAATTAGTTATCGATGAGAGGAATTTGACTTTGCCTTATAATCTAGTTTTTGAATTTTTTCATCAAAGCAAAGTACAATACATACTACACAATTAAAAAAAAGTTATAAAAATGATAAATCAATTCACTCTACTGAATCTAGTAAGTTTATGACCAAATTTCTTTTGATATTAATTATCACATGAAATGACCAAATTTCTTTTGATATTGATTATCACATGAATCAATTCTATGAATTCAACAAGAATGAATCGTTGAGGATATAATCTTCAACCACATAAATAAATGGAATAAAGCAAAGTACAATACATATTGCACTATAATTTTTTATAAAAAAAAAAAAAAAAAATGTTATGGAAATGATAAATCAATTCACTCTAGTGAGTCTAGTAAGTTTATGATCAAATTTCTTTTGATATTGATTATCACATAAATCAATTCTATGAACTCAACAAGAATGAATCGTCGAGGATATAATCTTCAACCACATAAATAAATGGATGATAAATATTAAGAAAATAAATATTTGTTTTGTGTTATGTTATTATTATTTGTTTAAGTGAAAATATGTTTTAATTTAAGAATATAAGCATTATCTTGTTTTTTATTTTTATATTTATATTTATATTTTTATTCTAACAATTTTCTTGTTATTTTTTATTATAATTAGATATTATTATGTAAATTAAATTTGATTGAATTAAAAATATTTTAAAATAAAACTTAAAATAATAATAACAAAAGATTAAATGACAATTGATATTTAGGAGGATATAAATTTGATGGGCATTTCTATCATTCCAATAAATTTTTATGATAGGTTTCTTCTTAAAAATGCCCTTCAAGTGATTTTTTATTTTAATTTTTGCCCATCATTTAAATATTATGTGTCATATGTGTTTTTGTTCATTTTTATTGTAAATACAAAAACATCTCAAATATGAAATTGCATTTAAAATAACATCATCAAATTGTTTCACATGAGATAGAAAACCATTAACAACATAAACAAAAAAGCTTAATAGTTTACTTTGATATATTAACTTGCACACAATTTCAATTTTGAAAATCACCAAATAAGAGGTTTCAACTTCTTTATATGCCTCAATTATGCATACATGTACAAAAAAAAATCGACCAAAAGCTAAGTAGTATGCATGCAATGATGCCTAGATAAGTAGTTACTAATGATTCTTGTAAAAATATAATAAAAGTTATGGATTACAAAATTTGAAATAATTATTGTTATTAATATAATGAAATAATAATCATTATTGAATTATTTTGGATTTGTTTTTTTAAATAGCAACTATTAATGTTTTCTAAAATGAAATAAATAGAACTTGTGAGAGGGTGGCCACACCCGTGTTTATTCTTATTATCAAGATTTAGGAAAAAATTAAAAACACAAGTGAGAATGTATTTAAATGTGGATTCTTTAAAACCAAATATAATGAGAAAATAAGTGTGCAAGAAGGTGTTTTCTAGCTTCATCCAAAGGAAGACAATTTCCATCATTGCAATTGCAATTTAATATTAATGAACCTTACCTCTCTAAATAGTTACATGGAGATCCTTCATCTCACAGCCAAGCCAGCACACCAAATTGGTGTATGAGACCCCCTTGTTTGTGGGCTCCGCCGAGCGATTTGACTGGTAAAGTCTACAAAGGTATACATACCCTACCCCCCTTTGGATTTGAACCTATGACCTCTTAAGAGGAAACACATGTTCTTAACCATTAGGCCCACACAGGCTATATATATATATATATATATATATATATATATATATATTATTTACTCTTTCAATTAAAGATTTCAAAAATTAAGTAAACTTGATGTAAATTAAAAAATTGTCAAAAAAGACCATATTCAATGATGAAAAAAATGAAAATGATTCACTCTTATAAGTAATTGGGTCTGAAATTTGACTCTCTTTTTTTAATCGAAAATTTTGAGTTTGAAATCTAACTTTTATTATAATCGAAATGGAAAGTCGTGTAATCATAAGAATTAAAATTCTTTATTTTATAAAAAATAAATAAATACAGATAATACAAAATCTTAAATTTTAAAAATTAAATCTTTTTAAAACATCGGTACACACAAGAGTCTATATGGTTTTCATGGAAACAAAAACTAGGTTGATAGGTACAAACGCTAACTCTACTGTAAGAAAGAAAAACAAATATCTTACAATTTGGAAAAAAAATTATGTTAATTCGAATATAATCAAAATAAGTTAACATATTATGGAGATAAAATAATATGTAAGGAAAGAAGGAAATTGGGTAATAATTAGAAATAAAAAAGTTATTGTCAGGGACATAGACTAAAAGGAGAATAATAAATAAGAATTTGGGACACTAGGCATCTTTTTTTGAAATTGTCTTGGCTTTTCATGGCGCAAAAGTCTTATGATAAGTTGGATCCCGAGTGATATTGATATTATTTGTCTAGTTGAAACTTGGGAGCTTGAAGAGTTTAAGGTCCCTAACATAGAAGGATTTTCCTTGTGGTCGGCATGGAACAAAAATTCCTACCTAAATGTGATAGGAAGCATAGCTTGTTATATTAGAAAGAGGATTTCTCCTCACACTCAACTTCATAAGATCGACCCTGTTAATCAATACATTTGGATAGAAATTTCAGACATCAATGCTAAGAAGATGTATATAGAAATTTGTTATTTTTCCACTATTAATTCTACTTTTTATAAGAAAAACAATCTAGATAGAAATTGTCCCTATAATAATTTAGAACTAGAGATATTTATAGTTTTAAAAATGAAGGTAATATCCTCATGTTAGGTGAATTTAATGCTAGGACTGCAACTAACCAAGATACTCTTTTAAGAAATGATTTCAACCATAAACCTTTATGGCTAGATGAGGAACGTGTTTTAGCTAATAGATACTAAAGAAGCTTTGAAGACCCACCTGAGAATTTGTTTGGTAGTGAGACAGTCAAGCTCTACATCTCTCAAGACCTAATAATTTGTAATGGAGTAATGAAGTGGCCAAACTCCAACTAGATGACTTGTATTCATGGACTAGGTAGTAGTGTCGTAGATTATGTGATATCTGATATCCTTGTTTCCAACCAAATAATAACTTTTGACATTTTAAATGACCATGAGCTTGACTTTGAACATAGACCTTTAAACCTAACTCTAAATGTTTCCTTGCATAGGAGCACCATTGAAGAAAATTCTAATAATCAAAGACAACTTATCTTTGAGAAAAGTAAAGTTGACATTTTCTTAAAGGGTTATAATAGTGAATTACATCTCCTAACTTATAAGGACAAAATTGAAGACCTCTATCATAATTTTACAACTACCCTTTCGACTTCTATTAACAAGTTCTCTTTCGAGGTGTCCTGTAAAAATATTAATAGAACAACCAACCCTTGGTAAGATAAAGATTGTAATATTGCTAGGAAATTCATTAGGGATGCTTCTAATGATTCCTTAAAACTTGATAAGATCAATATGTACAAATCCTTAATTAAAAGGAAAAAAAGGTACTACATTAATAAAAGGAAAGAACAACTTTCACAACTATCTAAGCTTGATCCTAAGAAGTTCTAGAGGAAAATTCTAATTTGCAATACTAAATAAAATAATATGATTCCCTTAAGGGATTGGAATTCCTACCTTAAAAGTCTTTATTGGTTCCCTAATACCATGGACACCATTCCTATTGTCCCTAAAGAGGATGAAGTTTTTTCTTTAGATGACATAGAGTTCGAAGTTAAGTGGCTTGCAAATGGGAAAGATAAGGACATTTAAGGCTACCAAACTGAAATTTTTAAAATCAGATGACCTATCCTCATCCCTCACATACACAAGCTCTTCAATTTAGAAGTCAATAAGGGATTCCCTAAACCCTATATGCAAAGCCTCATTTTTCCTATATTTAAAAAAGGGGAAAGAAACATTCCCTCTAATAATAGGACCATTATTATTAGCCTGATTTTTGTCAAGCTTTATGGAATTATTTTGTAAAACAAAATTAGCCTTTGGCTATAAATTCACGGTAAAAGACACAAAGGCTAAGTCAGGTTTAGGATATATCATTCAAATATGGAACATCTTTTTACCTTTAGGATCATTGCAAAGGAGTTTCACAATTCTAAAACCATCCTTTTTTGTTCTTTTGTTGACTTTAGAAAAGCTTTCGATACAGTTCCCAGGAAAAACCTCTGGATAGGTTGGAAGAGATAAAAGTTCATTTCAAGTTGAGGGATGATACAATAAGGTTGTATGAGAATGCTATTGCCAATTTTAAGAACATTGAAAGCTGGTCGAAAGAGATTGACTGCAATATTGGAGTCAAGCAAGACTGCCCCTTTTCCCCTACCCTTTTTGGCATATACATTCACAAGTTAGAAGATTTATTGGAAGAAGCAAGTTGTGTTGGCCCTATTCTCAGTGGTATAGTCATCAATCTTCTTCTATTTACTATGGTATAGTTCTTATGGCGAGGATTCCCCGTGATATTGGAAAGAAACTAAGAAGCCTCAAGTATTTTTGCTCCAATACGGGTACGACTATTAAAACTGACAAGACTAAGGTCATGATCATTAAATCCAATAATATCACTTATGATACCTTCGTATAGGACAACAACAACTTGGAGGAAGTGACTTCATACAAATATCTTGGAATCGATATTCATCACAAGATCAACTGGAATTATAGCATTGAGAAAAGGATTATTGGGAGATGGAAAGTTTATTATGGGCTTGAAAATAATTGTTAATCAACCAATCTTTGGATATGGGATAAGAATAAACTCCTCTTTGAGACTTTTTTTACACATTTTATTCTATATGGATGCGAAGTCTAGGTATGCAGTATCTCTCATGAATCCTGGAGAAAGATAGAGCAAATACAAAAGAACCTATAACCTATAATATCAAAATTAAAGGAAATACACCCTATCACATCCTCCTCTTAGAGGAAATCCTTTCCCCCACTGATAACATGGCTATGAATATATATTGAATCTATAAGAACAATTTAAACAACATGGAAGATAAGAGGTGATCCAGGAGGATGTGGAATGCTCAAAGTGATTCAAGAGGATCCAAAATGCTAAGAAAAGTGATCTTTTCAAAATCTATTTAAAATGACTCCATTGAGTAGATATCCACGATAAATTTCCAACGGTGCAAAAAACACCTCAAATGGAGTTCATATGCAAAAGTTATAGCCAATCAAAGTTTTGGTCAAACAGGGAAAAAGTCAAAGCAGGGGTCCCATGTCGCCTATCCATACAGGTCATACAAATGACAGGATGACATCATGATTATGTCAACAAGATGACATGGCAGCACGATAGGTTTCCATGTGTCACTCATTTTTGGCATTTTCAAGCACCCATGTGGACTAATAAAAAATTGTCACATGTCATATGTACGGATGATGTGGGATTCATACGATAACGTGGAAGGTATAGGTGGCAGGTGACTAGATGTTGAGGTAGCAGATCCGTACATTGATGTGGCAGATAGGTGGACCAATGACAATATGACATGTGGACCAATCAAAGAGTGCCACATACCACGTGGCACTCTCCGATTGGCCAATAATGTCTAAGGGAGAATAAAATTGGTTCTCCATGGGAATCAAACCCATAACCTCCAGGGAAATGTTCCTGAAATATTCCAATGTTTTAGAAAATATTTTTCCTACCATTCTGCCACATGCATTTCTTGTTACAACAAACAAACTAATAATTATTTAAATTTTGGTTAAGTGGCCTGAGTAATAATAATAATAATAATAATAATAATCTATTTTTAAGGTCACGGCCAAGCCACAGCAAATTGGTGTATGAGACTCCCTTGTTTCTGGGACAAGGGACCCCCCTCCACCGAGCGATTTGACTAGTAAAGTCTACGGAGGTATGCATACCCTACCCCCCTCTGGATATGAACTTGTGACATCTTAAGAGGAAACACATGTTCTTAACCATTAGGCCCACTCAGGCTATATATAGGGCCACAGTTAGGTCGCCCACGCCTATATAAACTCATGCACCCGACCCCTGTATGAATATTGGGATTTGTTCCAAGAGAGCCCAACATATAATTTTGTGCTAAGAGTATATTTTTCTCTCGTTTTGCATGCAAGTGTGTTCATAGTTTTGGCTTGCCTCATTTTGCATATTATTGGGTTCTTTGAGGAAAGTATAGAGTGCTTATAATCATTTTTCTCAGAATTTTGAGAGGAATTTGATGGTGATGTCTATTTTGTATAAAAATATTATGTATGAAAAATCGTATTCCAATTTGTTATGTTTGAGACACATAGTCTCATTATGTGTGCAAAAAGGGGTTGTTAAGCACCTGTTCAAAACACAGTCGAGTTTATACTCATTTTTCTCGGCATTTTGTGAGAACTTAAGTAATGGCCTCTGTTTATGGGATTGAGCATCAGACTTAAAGGGTGTCTTCGAATTTGGTATTGTAAGTTATCATTGTAATGGCTCTAAATTAGTTTAAGCAACCATTAAATTAATACACTACAGAAAATTTAAAAATTACTTAATCTAGCACATTCGCAATCTAATATTTCAAGTAATAAAATGTAATAACAATTTAATTCGAAACCATTCATAACTCTAACCTGAACCTGATGTTGTCGCTTGCTTCCTTAGCTTGCTCCTTTAGCTTGCTCCTTGGGACACCACCCCAAAACCAACCTCCCTGCCGACTAGTAGCGCCTAGCCCTAGGATATCAATGGATATCCTAGCCCTCCAAGCCCAAAACCTTCACAGCCCCCCGGTGCACTGTAAATTCCACTCTGTCCAATACTCCAAGCTCTCCCCAAAATCATTTCTCCCCTCTCGTAAAATGAAAAATCCATCCCCTCTCAACTCCTTTCTCCCCCCCTTATTCCTCCTCCCTTCACCGACACTCCATCATGCATTAAATTCCTTATCCCTCCATTTAATTACCCTTATCCATTCATTCATTACTTATCCTAACGTATTGGATACGTTATCCCTTGTGGGATACGTAACCCAATTTAAACATTAAATTTTATTATCCACCCCTTATTTAATACTTTATTAATTAGTTAATTAATTAATAATCAAATCAATCATTAACCATATTGATTAAAGAGTTAATTATACTTAAATTAAGCATAGTCAAGAATGACTAATTAATAACAAATAATTAGTTAAGGTTATTTAATAAATAATTATAGTTTAGCTAATTTATTTTTTTAGGATTATTTATTAAATTAAACATCTTAATAATTAAGGGTCGTTACAGAACTTAAGTAATGGCCTCTGTTTATGGGATTGAGCATCAGACTTAAAGGGTGTCTTCGAATTTGGTATTGTAAGTTATCATTGTAAAAGAAGCATATTAGAGATTAATGAAAAGCAGACTCACTAATTGAAATGGGACCCAGAGATGTATCCCAAGATGGGTGAACTCCATTAACAAATTTTTTGTTTGCCATTTTAATTGTTGTTGATCTTACTTTACTTCATTTCAACATTTTATTTACGCAAGTTTTTCATCATTGTTATTGAAGTTTAAGGATAAGTAAGACATTCACATGTTATTTGCAAATAATCAAAGACGATCTTCATTTCCCGAATCTGGTCGGATTTTAATGTTTACTTATGAACTTATTTGGCATCTAAGGATTCTCGGATCAATAGGCTTCCTAAAATTGCTTCGAAATCCAGTTGTAACCACCTTCGACTCAAGCGAGGATGGCATAAAGATGCTCAATCTTGGTTAAGACATTAGGGAGCCATGGAAGAGACCATTTTGTAGAATAAGGATACTATTAAAAATATTATTAAATCAAAATTTAAGGAGAAAATGTGATATGACAAAGAGTTATAGGAAAAAAGAAAATTAAGGTATTATAAGGATATAATCAACCCTAATCTAGAAGATCAAAATTATCTCTTTATTTTGACAAGTGTAAAGAAAAAAATAAGCATTGCTAATATAAGAACAAATTCTCATGAGCTCCATAGTGAAATTGGGCGTTGGTCAATTCCTAAAACACCATGGGATGAAAGAGTGTGTCACTTTTGAGACACTAAGAAGGTTGAAGATGAAAAACACTTTTTCTTAGATTGTCCAACCTATACCCATATTAGATCTCAATTTCAAAATATTTGTCACACTACCAACCCTCCTAACCTTTTAACTCAACAAAACTATGGTGATCTTGGAAAGTTTCTCTTAATGTTTTTCGAGCACAGAAACAAAATTTTAAAGAATTACAAGTAATCCCTTACCCTCTTAATTCGATCTCAATGAACATTCATCATCATCATCATTATAAATAAATTATTATCATACTATGATATCATATTACAAAGACTCATATTAAATAGATAAAATAAATTTAAAATAAAAATTGATGAAATAAATTATTTACTGCTTAGAATGGAGAACCGTTAATAATGCATAATGCACATACATTTTGAGTCAATCACTTTATTAATAATGCATAATGTAGATACATTTTTCTCAAATCACTTTATTGTTCAATGTACATCGCCTCATTCAATTTGTTTATCATTTTACTCATAACCCTTTGTTTATCATCATTTTATAAGGGTTATCATTTTATTCATAACCCTAAATTTAACAAGGGCAGCATAGCTACTTATATTATCTTTGAATAATAATGATACGTCAGATGTCTCGTGGCACATTCTGAATCAATCCATTTGTGTCACCATAAATGAATCAATCAGTGCTCAACTATAGATTTTCTTATCCATTTTATTTGATTCTAATTTTATTCTATAAATTATTGTTTCATGGATTGGTTTTGCTAATGATATCGGTATCTCTGCCAACCTATTTGATTTTGATTTTATTTCATAGATTATTGTTTCATGGATTGGTTTTGATTGCGGGCTCGCGGGCTTTGTATACGAGAATATTTTATCTATGAAATGCATACCAAGCTTCTTAATGTGGAATACTGAGAAAACAAACCTTAAATGTGCAGGGTGACGCCATGGAATTTCAGTCATCTGGATAGTTTCCCATAGTTTTACTTTTGTAAAAAGTAGTGGATATAAAGCAGTATGTCTATTTAGATGAAGTTAGTGTGAAACGACATTGTAAGGATGTGAGGTTAGGCATGAAAAATCAAAATCAAGTGATAAAATATAATAATGCTTATTACAAATTCAAAGAAGTCAACGGTTTCTATATCTCATATTTTTTTTATAAAATATGATAATGCTAATTACAAATTCAAAGAAATCAACAGTTTCTATATCTCATATTTTCTATATAGGATATTCATAGTATTTTTATTTTTTTTAAATTATCTCATAATATTTTATTTTTTTAATTATAAATTTTTAATATTAATATTGAAAACTAATAAAATTGTATATCTTTATTTTTAAAATTTGAAAAGATAAAACTTTCATATCTCATATTTTCTATATAGGATATTCATAGTATTTTTATTTTTTTTAAATTATCTCATAATATTTTATTTTTTTAATTATAAATTTTTAATATTAATATTGAAAACTAATAAAATTGTATATCTTTATTTTTAAAATTTGGAAAGATAAAACTTTCATATTAATATTGAAGACTAATAAAAGTACATATCTTCATTAAAAAAAAATTAAGTTAAAAAAAAAAAATATTTATAATTTGTGCTTCTTCATGTTTTACAGTAATGTCTTATCTTTAAAGTTATAAGACTTTGACACTAAAGTGGTCAAATTGTACATCTTAATAAAATAACAAATATTTAAATTTAAATAAAATAATTTATAATTTGTATTTATTTTTGAACTTTTATTTCATATTTAATATCATGTATAGCATCCATTTGAAGTTATAAGAATATATATTACAGATTACTCAAATAGTGTATTTTGATAAAATAAGAAATGAATGTTGTTTGAAGAAGAATATTTACAATTTGATGTGATGTTTTTCGCAACTCTCTAAATATTTATAGAGCATATACGTAATGTGTAGTGTATTGTATATATTATGTTCAAGGGAACTTGAGTCTGTTGTCGTGTGTTCTCATGGTGGCATAGTAGGGACATATATCATTGTTCCTAGATGTACCAAAAGGAACACAATTGAGCTTTTAAACATGTTTTATGGCGACATGATTTTTCGCATCTTTATCCACATGATACATTGCAATATGCATCAAGCAACCCAAACAAACAAGAAGAAGAACTGACGCTAAAGAAAAAATTAAATAAGAAAAAACTAAGATGTTGAAGAGCATTGAAAAAATTAAAGCACCAATGGAAGATGTCTAAGATGAAGCTTAATTCACAGGAGAAAACTGATAAAGTGACCATAGCAGCAAGAAAAAAATGATGTAAAAAATAAGCCTTAAATTGACCAAAAAATCCACAAATGATGTCCAAAATGAAAACATGCAAGTAGCAAAGTAATAACAACAATAACTCATGTGAAAACAAAAGGTAAAAACAACATAGCAATACCAAGAACAATTATTCTCATGAAATATAAGACAACAAAATAAGAAAGAATGAATAATAATAACAATTATCATTAAAAATTATGATTGAGAGGACATATATATACCTATCCCATCTTCTTGCAGTTGGAATCAAGGAAAAATGAACCCAATGTAATTAGTTCAATCTATATAAAATTGATCCTTTCTAAGAATATTCATGAATACAACTCCTCGTATGAATGAATTACACACACACCTATGTTGTTGAAGCTTGAGTCTCAACACCCTCCACATATATATGTTCCATCTTTCAATCAAAAATGAACTAATAATAATAATCCCTTCTCTTTATAGAATATTAGATCCATAAAAAAAAATAGAAGAGTAATATTAGTAAACATGTAAACTCAAATGGACATACAAAGAGAATGCAAAAAATAGAAGAGTAACATTAATAAACATGTAAACTCAAATGGACATACAAAAAAAATGTTAGTTCCCTGAACAAGAAGTATCATCACAAGATATAAAACAAACAACCTGCTTGCATAAGATGCCACCCAATTGGAATATATACCAAATAAAGAATACTTATAAAATATATATTATGTAGTCACAAGAAAATATATAATATGTATCTTCTTCTCTGTGTGCAATGCAATGTAGAGGATTCTCTCAATTTATAGGGAGGAGAATAATGATGAATGATAACTCCATCTCCCTTCGTGAACATTGTGGGTGAATGATGAAATGATAAGTCTATATCCCTGAAATGTTGTGGTTGAATAAAGAAATGATAAATATATTTCTTTGAACACTTTGGCGAGGCTATAAATGCCACTTCTCATCGACTGGCCCTGGCCTTTACAACTTACGATTGCTTGATTAGTTATAATCAATTCCCTACAATCTAGTCAAACAGGGTAAGTAAAACAACAAAAAAGTGTAGATTTATCTTCTCAATGCTACCCACTTGATATATATTGTTAATCTTAAAAATTAAGTAAACATGTTTCAAAAAAGTACATATATAAAAATATACCTAGGAAATTGTGAGGGAGGTCACCTACATTCTCTCTCGTAGATGTCCAAGCCACTTGTAATAACCAACCAGGTTCACGAGGGAAGTGTGATTATTCTTTGAAATTAGAATTAGGTGCACGAGGGGATTAGAATTAGGTTCCGAACGTTATATTCTTTGCATACAACCAGGGTACCAGCCACGTGGAATGTGTATGCACTGCTTAAGCAATGCCCACGCGTAGAATTTAAAGTTCGAGCAATGAAAGTAACACATGAGATGTGGATATGATGATATATGTCAAGTTGTAAAATTCCAAGTATTTAGTCATCTGTCCACATCGTTTGGGCATTGGACGTGTTGCCATATATTTCCCTTGCCACCTGCTACCCTAACTCCCATACTTTACCGTGTGTCCTTCAATTTAAGATTCTCCCTGGCAAAGTTTATTTTGCCACTAAGATTGAAGGTCCAGCCATGGCTGTAGCAATAGCCTTTGAAGAGAAATAAAATAGTGTCATTCCTTTCCCAGTTTTGGAAAAGGGATTTCTTATGCAATAAGGAAGTTCTATGAAATAGGAATTTGGGGAACCTAGAAATGGATGTGATCTTGCAACTTGGAAAGATTGGGCACCCTTCATAGCATCGAAAACGTCTAATGCTATCATTTGTTTATTGAGGATGGAGGATTCCATACTTATTTACACTATGCAATTGTGATTGTACAGTAGTTGAATTTAGCGAGAGGCTCACATACTATGTGATTCAAGCAAACTTGATTATCTATCTAACCAGTGTCTTGCATGAATGGGTTACAAATTCTATTAAAGATGTCAACTAGTAGACAGGTGTGTCAGCATTGATGCCTCTAGTAGGGGGATTTACTGCAAATGTTTATTGTGGACGATACTGGATGATAGTCACCTCGTCAATAATTTATCTCTTGGAGAGACTATAGATTGAAAATTCTATGTGCATCACCATTCTTCCTAGCTCAATTATAGTTTTCATTTTATCCAATTTATTTGATTCTGATTTTATTATATAAAGTATTGTTTGAGGGATTGGTTTTGATTCTGATTTTATTCTATAAATTATTGTTTCAGGGATTGGTTTTGTTGACGATTAGTATCTCTGTCAACTTATTCGATTCTGATTTTATTCTATAAATTATTGTTTCAAGGATTGGTTTTATTTGCGGTTTCATGGGATTTGTGTACAATAATATCTTCATCTATGAAATGCATACCCCCATCCTGATGTGGAATACTAAGAAAGAAAAGCTTGAATGTGCGGGGTGATTCCATGGAATTTCATTCATCTGGATAGTTCCCCATAGTTCTACTTTTTTTTTAAAAGTAGTGTATATAAAGCAATGTTTCTACTTAGGTCAAGCTGGTGTGAAATGACTATGTATTGATGTAAGTAAATATGTTAGGTTTAGTTGTTCGCAAGGGATTGTCGACATGCCCAAGATTTCTATATCCCTTATTGTGATCCAAGATTGGAAAAACTATGAGAATAAATAACCAAGCCAAGCTTAACCAACACGCACCAGATCCAAAGAAACTACAACATGCAAGCTATTCATCAAAATAAATCATATTGTATATTACCTAGCTAATCGAAGGAATTTTGGTAAGTGGACTGCTTCAAAAAAATTGCAAAGTGAATATTTTCTTTAAGTTCACTAGTATATTCTTGGAAAAATAATTGTCTAATTGTGTACCTTGCTAGAAGACTATTGTGTATTGGCAGGTGCTTAGTCAATTTCACTCTCTGTCGAAATTGAAAACAAACACGAACCAGGTAACTTAGGTTTGGATTGTTATACACATCCAAGCTTCTTGTCTCATTTTTTTTGTACCTCTCTCTCATTTTTACATAAAAGAACATGCCCATTGAGTGTTTTTTTTTTGGCACTTATTTAATTCATTAAATGCTTGAAATTTAATTCATTAAATACCTAAGACAGTTAGACAGCTTAAGGAATAAGGAACCAATATCCAATGCACGGTCAATATGCTCCCTCGCCAACAACTTCTTCCTTTCTACTAGAATGATGAACCATGATCTAGTGCATGGTCAATATGCTCTCTCACCAATATCTTCTTCCTTTCTACTGCTTTAGGATCCCCTTCTTGCAGCAAAAGATACTAGGGTGAAGAAATGAAAAGCTTCAACATATGAATCCGTCATTAATTTTTCCTTATGTCGAATGCCCTGGATCAGTGGTGGCTTGAGAGAGGATAAAAAATTAGCCATGGAGATAATGTAATGTATGGCCTCAAGGGGTGAGGTTGTGGGGAGTTGGTCCAGTGATGAACCTGGACTGCAATATTGAACCTGGACTACAATATTGAACCACCTGGACTGATATTATCAAGGAATGTGTTGCCCCTTACATAACTGGTGAGCCTCGACTACAAAATTGAACCTCCACTACAACATTCAACTGCCTGGACTGATATTACCGAGGAATGTGATGGCCCCTTACAGGAAAAATATTTATTACAATAATATTGGGTGGTGGGAAGGCATGAAAAATATGTATTACAATAACATTGGAAGGTGTGAAGGTAATAATAAGACTTTTAATTTTTTTACCAATAAAATAGTAGATAAATAGAAAATAAATGATATTTGAAATTCAATTTTAATCAATTTTTTTTTTCAAACTTTGGTTAAATGGGTGCATAAGGATAAGTCAAAGTGGAAGTAATACGCACTCAACGCTCGAACGAAAACTATATATTGTTGGAGGCACTATAATAAGGGAGTAAAAACATTTTAAATAATTATATGAAGGTGTTGTGATTTTCTTGATTAGTAAAATCAACTGAACTCTTTAAATTTTTCCGTGGGGTTTGAGGTCGAGGTTATGGAGGACCCGTTTTCATGGAAATGGGGCTCATGAATTTTTTTAAAGTTATGTATTCTATAATATTTTTAATATGCAACTTAATTTGAGTAGACCCTTCTCTTAATGTGCAACTTAATTTGAGTATAGTAATTGTATTTGCACAGTTCGTTTTTATATTGTTCTTAATACATACTTAATCTCATCCCATGTTTTAGTAATTTTATTTTCAAAGTTCATTTTTATATTGTTATTAATACATATTTTGTGTTTAGTGATTTATTCTTTGGATTATTATATTGATCTTAGAAAGAGAACTTATAACTACATGATTTGAGGAAGAAGAGTATGCATAGATATATTTGAGGAGTAAACTTAAAAAAAAACTAATCCAATGGATATATAGTTAGGGATGAAAATGACATATCATTATCACATTGTTATTTAATTATTATTGATGTAGGATCATCCTCATCATCATCAAATGAGGACGTGTGGAGGACAGCTCAATACCCAGCGCACACTTCAAGTTAAGATCAAATTCCCAAAGGAGGGCGTGTTTCTTAAAAATTTGAAAGCCTTGTAATTAAGACTCTTTTTAATGTTTGGAGGTTAGCTCCATTGGAAACAATCCGATGGGACTCTATTGTATTAAATTTCTGGACGATTGTACAGATGTTGAGCAGCAGATTAGATTGGATTTGTAATGGCCATTTATTGAAATAAGGCCTTAGTAGATAGGTGCCTTTAATTCTGATTAGATAGCATTGAATTAGGTTGTAAGGAAGGCTCGATAATCCTTTTCATGTATATTACTTGAAATTTTACGCCCATTGAGTTAGTTATTGTTGGGTTGTAGAAGAGGAGAAGAGGAGGAGATTGTAAGAACTTTGTGTGTATATTTTAATTTTTTAATAAAATAGAAGAGATTACTTCAAATACTTGGGTTTTTATCTATCTCTGAGATATTTGTTTGAATGGGGTTATGTTTACTGTGTTTTGCATGCCTGTACATTTATTTTCATGTTTTTATGAATGAATCTTTAGGATTTTCATAAGTTTCAATCGTTTCTCTTCTTGAAAGCTTCAGTGCAAGGAGTGCACAGTGCCCGCAAGGTGTGTGAAGTCCAAGTCAAAATCTGACTCAAAAGATCAGGAGGGATAACAGGAAAATTTACAGAGGTTTGAAACCTTTGATGTTGGAGTCGGTTCATAACTCAGGAGAACTAGAGTTAATGAACACTCTGGAGAAGATCTCTACAACGAGTGCATTGAGAAGGTGGCAGGAGGGCACAAGAATTCCTTTGGAGGAGAAGCAAAGGGACTAAACCCTTTTAATTTTGAACCATTTTAGATTCAATGAAGAATTAGTGCAAGTGTGCACAGAAGACCCTTTCAAAGTGTGCACAGGGCCAACACTTAGTTAAGTGTTGAAAAAGTCTCAAGGAAGACAAGTGCAAGAAGTGCACAGAAATATTTTCTAAAAATATTTAAGTCCGATCTCAGGAGGAAGAGTGTTGAGGTGCCAGGAGGGAATGAGACATCATCTAAAGAAGATAGGGGTCAAGGCCCTTAGAAAATCTGAGCAAGTTCAAGCTTAAGAGGTGCAACACAGGCAAAGGCCAAGCAGTTAGCTCGTAAATAAAAGTTCAAAGGTCGAAGCCTTTGAACAAGTTAAAGATCCTTCATCAGAAGGAAAGCAAAGCGTGCAAGGGAGGATAAGCTACAACAGTCATCGATCTCAGATAGAGAACAATCTGGGTCATTAGATCTATGTCCGGATAGGAGGAGGAGCATGCACAGTGGATGAGAGATCCCAAACCATCGGATCTAGGTGTGGACAACAACAATCGTTAGATTTGGTGAAGTCACACGGGAGGTAAGTGTTGAATTTCTTCAGACTTCACGCTTTCAAAAGGTTTGAGGAGAAAAAGAACGTGGACTTGCCGAAGTCCCGGAGCCCGAAGAAATTGATACCATTCATTAAAGAAGACGTGTGTCGAAGGATTATCCTTTTCAGAATCTCGACAGCTCGGGGCAACAGAGAGGTAAAGTGCTTAGATCCCTTGAAGTCATAAGGACCCGAAGCAATCCAAGTCGTCCATCCATAGAGGATGTGTGGTAGAAGATCCTGCGCTCTGGAGGATAGACACTCCGGGGGAAAAGCTGGTAACGTGGAGCAATAATATCCGAAGGCCCGAAGGCCAAATCCAATTCTAGTTATCAGATGTGTAGGACACGTGGATGAAGATCTCGTGGTCCGGGACCTCAATGCTCCAGAGGGTATGGTTTAAGCGTTAGCGAAAGACTCCCGAAGGGCCAGAATCTGGAGGAATATCAGTTGTCCATTGGATCGATGGCGTGGAACAATCTGGACTGTTGGTTTGGAGTCTAGTTAGAGGAGGAGCATGCAAAGAGGAGGACAGGCCTCTACCATAGGATCTGAGTGTGGAGGATCGACATTCGTCGAATCCAGGACACTTTTCAGCAGATAAAGGAGGTTCGGACATCCAGAGTTCCAAGAGAACAACAGAATGTAGAGGTCCATCTCTCTGAATTCCTAAAGTCTAGAGCAGATATGGATCGTCAATCTAAAAAGGGGGACATGTGGGAGAAGATCTAGAGTTCCGGAAAGTCCATATTTCGGAGGCATAAGAGTGGAGTTTTGTGAATCCTAGGATTTTGAAGACCCGGAGGCACGAACTCAATCCTATCCATTGGATTGAGAGACAAGTGGAATTCGATTATCCCTTTTCTACTTCAGCGTCCGGAGGGATAGCAGGTTAGAGGAGCAAGGACTCCCAAAGACCGAAGTCTCGGATTCCATCGAGACCGTCGATCCTAAAGACATGTGTCAGCAGATCAAAGGGTTAGAAGAACTGGAGTTTCAGAAGGTTCGAGGAGTAGGAAGTGCAAAGGCACCCCGAGGTCTGAAGGCCGGAGCAAGCCTTAGTCATCGATCTGTGAGAGGACACATGGAGGGTGGATATTCATTCCGCTTATTTGGAATTCAGAAGGTTTTAAGGTTTGGCAACGAGAACTTACCAGACCCCTGGATCTCGAAATGGATCTGGACCATCCATCTGGTGATTCTCCAGAGCCATTGATCTGCAAAGGCATAGTTCAGTGATCCGCTACTCCGGAGGATCTGGAGGTAGATGTGTGAAGGACTCCCGAATCCTGAACTTGCAGAGTTTATGACAAACGTCGATTAGATGGTGGATTAAAGGTTGTTAGATCCCCCTTTGGAGTTTGACTCTTCGACAGGGTTGGATATAGGAGTAGGTTACACCTTCTAAAGCTCGGATTGTTGAAAGTCTTTTCGACCGTAGATCTAGGTAGAAGTCTTGAGTTGTCGATCCCATAGGGAGTTCGGCGGTCCACGAGTTTGTCATTCGAGAGGAACATGATGGTCATTTGTTGAAGACTCCCGAAGCTTGGAAGCTCCGAAGTCTTGAAATGGGAGGAGTAAAGAGGAAAGCCCCTGGTTTTGAGCTCGGGGTCACGTGGGTATGATCCCCAACCAACTAAAGCTCTCCGAGAGGTTTTTTGTCCAGAATTAGAAGGAAAAGGCCTGTGGAAAACAAAAGAGAAAATTTCAGTGGAAACCTGTGAGCTGATCAAGCTCCTGAAGTTAGAAGATGACCGAGAGATCAAGTCATCCGCAAGAGGAAGTGGGGGTTTGCGTCAATTATATTTAGTTTTTTTTAGAACTATATTGTTGGGTACTTATGGTGATTTCTCAAGCAACATATATTGGAGAAATGGAGGATAGTAGAGCTACAAAGTATTATATTATTAAATAAGCAGTTATATTTTAATATTAAATAAAAGAGATGAGGGGAGGCAGGTGCGGGGGGTGTTTCTTTATGACTTCGGTGGAAACCGAGAATTGGATTTTTATTGGAATATAGGTATTTACATTAACAATAAGGTTGAAGCCTATGTTATTTTTCAGGGGATTCAATTGGAAAAACAACGCCAAATTTTCAATCTGAAAATAGTCGAGGCCTCAAAAAATACTATCATATATATTTTTTTTGGTTCCTCTCCAAAGAATATAAACCTAAAGGAGTAGATTGAATTATACTCTCTCTACGAAACCTTAACATAAAATTCTACCATGTGTTTTGTCATAATAATTCGGAAGAAGATGCAATGGCCAATCGGGCCATCAGAGAACTCCTGGTATTTTGGGAGTTAATGGTATAAAAATCATTGTTCCTCCCCTGTAACCTTATGAATAGGCTCCAAGTTAATGTATTCTCATCCCACGTGGTGACATTCTTTTCTCCATGTGGAGGTTTGATGAATAACACAAGTCAATGTCTTGTCTTACATTTTAAGACAAGACAGATTATCATATCACGAGGTGGAATAAGTGATCCAGCTCGTGGGTGGAAGCATAACTCAGGGAAGAAGGTATGAGGTAGGTACTCATCTGTTACTGATTCAATGGATCTTCTTCAGGTGCGATGAGTAGACAATATTGTAGCATATGGTGATGAAAATAAAGTATTGTGGCAGCATGTATATTTGGGGGATGTCGTCAATTCTTATAAGGTCTTGGGTGGTTTTCTCATGGGAAGAATTCTACTCAAGATAATTCAAGTACATAGCATTCAAATTACTCATTGTATGAGAGACCTCATGTTAATTAATGTTAGTATGGAAATCGCGGGGGAAGCTATCATATATGACCTACTAGTGGATGATTTGGTGGATTGTCTGGAGTGTCTTATCTTTATCTCGAAATAGTTTCTCAAAAGAAGATTTGTGGATTTTTTTGTGGGTTGCACAGTTCTTGTGTTGGTGCTTGAATTATGCATTATTTTCGTCTCTTCTTGCACCAATTATAGGAACATAACCATTCTCGGTGTGTTCCGACTAGCTGGCAGAGGTTCCCTTTGGGATATTTTTTTAGTCGAAGTTGGGAGGTCTATTCTTGACTATTCCACAGTATTATTCGAGCCTTTTCGCTTGTTATTCTGGGAAATTGGAACATTATGGAGAGTTAGGGACAAAGAAACTTTGTAGGTAGAGGATATGACAGTGAATGATTTTGAAGAAATACAAAGCCTCTTTCTCCAAGTGTGCTCCCTTAGCTCATCAATATTGTTTTCTTTGGATAATTTGGTTCGACACATGGTTTTGATTGGGAAACTTTAGGATGAAGTTGATGCTCTAATAAGTCAAAATGAAGCATTGAAAATTAAAATGGCTCAGGGGGATGTGATTCAAGGGAATTCTCTTCAATAAAGGAACATAGGTGGTGAGGAAACATTGACAAAGGCACCAATTCTGGACTTAAATGTTCTTGTTGCGTATTTTTAGGATGAGTATCAAATTGGAATGGACTACATTCAACATGCAAATTACAATGAGATGAATCCTAATGCAAGTCCTTGAGAATGTTTTTCTTAATTGTTTTTATTAACGATATATATTACCGAGTTTATACTCTTCAGTTTAAGAGCAGTGTTAGTAAATGGATAGGCAATAGTAGAAGGAAAGAATTAGGATGGCTAGAAGATATAGTTGAGATGGAATTGTTTTGTGCTCTAAGACTCTTTTTTGTACCACGTGGTTTCGACCACACCTTTTTAATGAATAAAATCTCCTAGTTTTTTTCAAAAAAATATTAAATAAAAGATATGGCAGGGTTAAAGTTAACCATCTCCATTTTGAATATATGTATAAACAAAGTCTCTTGCTATGTCAAAAATAAAATATCTATGTATTTAATACAATATCTAGAATATCTAGTTTGTCTTTTCTTTCTTATTTATATATTAATTGATATTACAACATCACTCTTAAAATATTTAGTCTATAAGATTTCAAAGCTACCACAAGGGATCCATTCTCTTCTTATACAACCTAACAAGGACATGGGATTCCATAGCTTAACATAACAACTATTTACTCCATCACTATACATCAAGCTTCCATAGCCTTTCAAAAGTGATTCGCTTCCTCACCATACAACAAGCTTCTATAGCTTCTCAAAGGGGATCCACTCCCTCTTTGTTCAATTTATGTCTCCCAGACACATAAGAGGGACCTTCTCCTTTTGAAAATGCATACAACCATGCTTTTTCAACAATGAAATCAGTTTTTAGGTACTTGCACACAACTCTCTTCATATTTTTCTAAGTCATTACCACTATTTTTAATTTGGTACTTTACATAGATACATTTATCTATTTTTCCTTTGGTACTTTATCTTTAACATGGGTCTCCTCCACCATAGGGTTTATCCATATCATCACCTCTCCTTTGTTTCTACCCACTTTGAGGACCAACTTTGAAAAATTTTCCTCACTTGTCCACACCTGGGAGATTCAAGAGTTATATTAATGTATCTTTAGATCCTCTTTGTGATCCTCGTGTAGGATATTTCATTTTCACACCTACCCAGTCCTAACATGATCAATGACCTTTCTCAATATTGGTGCCCAAAGTTTGTGATTTGGTATTCCAACTCAAACTGTTAAGACACTATAGATTTGGTGGGTTCTCATGGTGCTTCTCTTAGGCTCAATATGATCGATTATTCCAGGGTTATTAACTAATTTATTCTTATAAATTCCTCCCCAATTGAGGAAAACCATGCTACATGTGGCCAATATGTGGCAAATACAAATCATTCTATTTCTAGGGATGTTGACTCCGTTGTTGGATTGGCTCAAGACTCCCAGACCACTGGGTCCCATTGGGTCAGACACTGCAATCATGTCCTCAATGGCCTTTATCTTTTCCCCCTATGTTGGTTATTTTCACACCTCTGGCACTCACACACTCTAATGATCATTATCAAGCACTTTCCTCTTCCGAAGAATTCCATTCTAGGGATTTAATTACATTGAAAGGCACATTCTATAGCCTAGTATGAGGGAGATGTGTAATTCCTTTTGTGCTCAACATGGAGTTGACATGTGGCATTTAAATAATATTAATAACAAAAAATATTTCAATCTCGACGATAAATAAAATATTTTAATATCCATATTAATTTAAATAATTCTATATCAACTCTATATAGAGAGAAAAAGTGATAAAGTACAATTGAAAGTAAAAAAAATGATTTGGTTAATAGGTGCTTTCTACTTCCCGCAATGAGGGAGATGCTTAATTCCTTCAATGATTAATATTATATAATTGACATGTGGCATTTAAAAAAACATTACTAATAAAAAATAATTACTGTGGATCATAAATAAAATATTTCTATGTCCACCTATTTTAATATCGTCAAGTCTTATATTATGCAATTGACACGTGGAATTTAAAAAAATATTAGTAGCAAGTAAATATTTCAATATCAACTATATATATAAATTGAAAGTAAAAAAATTCTTATGGTTAAAACATTTGAATGATGGGTTGACTATGAGCGAGATGTGCAATTCCTTTTGTGCTCAACTTGAAGTTCACATATGGTATATGTGTGTGTCTGTGTACACACACATACACACCTAAGTGGGCCTAATGCTTAAGAACATGTGTTTCCTCCTTGGAGGTTGGGAGTAGGGTATGTATATCTCCATAGACTTTTCCCACAAACAAGAGGCATAAAATACTTCAAGATGAAAATGTTTCTTCAAGTTTTTACTCTACAAAAATTTGCATCTCAAGGAATTTGATGCATCTCGGTGCATGATAGATCCGCAATTAAGATGGATCTACGCTAGTTTCTACACACTGTCAATTTAAAAACAAGAAAATCCCAGTATAACTCATTATATCATGAGTTCTCTCTTCATTCTAGTTTGCCTCCTTTTGAACAAATCCAGTGTATGTGGCTTTTATTTATGGTTATACTTATGATTATTTTACTTTTATCTCACACCAACAATTCATCAATCATAAACATGCAAATCATTTAAAGGTTCTTAATGATTTGGTTATTCTTGGCATTGCATCAAGTTAGTAGCTTAGCATCTGAAACACAAATGCATACTAGTATATCTGTAGCTAGAGGATATCATGGCCCGAGTTGTTACACATTTATTGAGGAGACGTGTATTCATATAAAATTGAGTTGATTGAATAAGAAGGCATGATAAGGTCAGAGCCTACCATTGTTGCTAAGCCTGGCCAGCCCAAACATCATGTCTAGTTCGAGCTAACCTATCTTAATTTTTTTCCCTATGATCACATGTATGAGAAAAGATACATGCATCGTGTGTGGTCACTCACGTTTTTGTCTCAGCAACAAACTTCTTCCTTACAAGCAATTTTGATGTTCATTTAAAATTTTAGGAAAAAAGTCATCAAGCATTGAATTTTTGAATCATTTTTTATCTCATCTTGGTCCTATTGCAGGCTTAATTGTTAGTGCAGATAATTTGCTTTGTTGTACAATTTCTAATGATTGAGATACAAATATTTCCGATGTGTTCAACTATGATATGATGGTAATGTTTCAATTTTCATTTATCACAAGCACTATAGAATGGGTCCTAGATGTTAAACCAAAGCTTGCAATCATTTATCAGACTTCACTTGATGTCCATATTTGTGATGCACATGTTGATAGTAGCGAGCCTATTATTTTAAAGAATATTCACAGTGGTCGAGTAAAAGTTATGAAGTACAACCATGCATTTGACATGGTTATCTCTACAAATTCTAAGGGGTTGATTGAGTATTGGTCTCTTACAACACTTAATTTTCAAATAAAGGAAATTAGAATTCAAGTTTTTGACATAGATGAACCTCTGTTATTTGGAAACATCTAAGACTATCATCTCTGCACTAGAGGTCATTCCTAATGGTAAAAAATTTGTGACTACATCACTCGATTGATGTATTCAAGTCCTTTGGTTTCTTACAGGAAAATAGACTCTATAGGATAAGATGGCCACTTTCTATAGCACCATGATCTAAAATATTGTGCAGTAAGTACCCAATATTCATTAGACAACAACTAGGCACTTGACAATTATGAACTAGATGCTTTTTTACATGTTGGAACAATGGGACCTTCTATAGAGACTATATGTCCATAACTACATCATTGACTAAAACGCATTGTAGATGCACACAAAAAATACTCACATGCGATTGAATCATTGGCAGATAAATTTCCACAAGAGAGTGTTCTCTATGTTACTCATGATGAATATGTGCACTCAGATATTCTTAATTCTTTCCATCTTTCATGAAGAAAAATATATCATCTTTTTTCATATTTCTTGCTTAGCAACATTGTGGCTTGTTTTCCACAATTATGGGGCTCTCCATATGAGGTTTGTGATATTTTTTTCACATCAACAAAGAATTCCACTCTTGATATCTGTAAATTTTCTATGACCCAATACACTGGTTTTCAGTTTCAATAAATATTTCACAGTTTAATTTTCATTCATAAATGCAAAAATAAAGTTGAACTTATAACTAGAAATACATTGAATCATTTAATTAAAAATGATGCGGAAAATAGTAAAGTAAAAGCAAATTTAATGACACAAATATTTCTTGGAAATTCCCCTAGAAAAACCCTAAAGGGAAAACTAGTACAAGAGAGAGATTTTTATTATGAACTTGCAGAAATTTATGAGTTTATATCAATCAATTTACCAACAATAAATTAATTTACTTATATTGAAACTTGTGTACCAAATACTCCTCGAAACCTGTGCCAAGATTTTATTGTACTTTCAATACGGACCATACGGATTTTCTCCACAACAAAAGCCTCGAAATATGTGCATTTATCCTTTCCCTTGATTTTTGTGCTAGACTTAGTTGTACGACATGTTGAATCCATATTGTACAGCCTGCATTAAATGATATACGATACTTTTGTCATAAATGCTAAAAAATCTTGGGATTTGTGCCACCAAACCTCCTTGGAATTTGTGGCCCCTCTTGTTGCTCCTTCTCTCCATTTCTTCAATTCTTCTTTCCTCTCTATCTCTCTCTCTCTCTCTTCATTAAATGCATAATAATAATGTAATGTATTTGCCCTAGTTCTCCTTTTAATCTCTTCATGAGGAAGTTAGGAAGTTATTTTATATCTAATGGTTGAGATTAAATCCTTTCCCTCTCAAGATCTACGATTGTGCTTTAATCTCTCATTGACACAACTTAAAAATAAATTTATCCCTCATAAATTAAAAAGTCACTTAAACTTTATAAAATAAAGTAAGTCACTTAAACTTTATAAAACAAATTTTATGCCTAGGGACCATTTTATGTCCTTCCCATGCTAAGACAGCTAACACATGAGGAAGACCTCTCGAGCTACAAAACTCAACATTCCCTCTTAGTGATGAAGGTGCGTCTAGTAGCACCTCCTCCATGATCAATTATGTCATTTTCCTCTGTAGTTTCTCCCTCTAAATTGGAAGAACCTACTCCCTCTGAACTGGAAAACCCTACTACCTCTATTTTTGAACTCTAATCAGGATACCTATGCTCCTCTTCCATCAGTGTCATCTCATACCAGCTAAGTCTCCTAACAGTACTAGAAGAATCCTCACAACCATTTTTCACGGATATGGACAGTGACTCTGAATCCAAGAATCCACTAGATCCAATCACAGGATGTCCTAACAACCTGTATAATCTCTCATATATGACACCAACATTGTTGGTGTGTCTGTAGCAGCTCCCTCTAGACATATGAACACATGTCCATGATGGAACACAACTCCACATCATTCATCCTCCAAAGCTGACACTAAGAGAAAATTTGCATTCAGCTCTCGAACAAACAACACCTATGCCACCTCCAGAAATCATCTTGACTCTACATGGAATCTCACACATCCAACCCCCTTCATTTCATGCATGGTACTAGTCCCACAACACACATGGAAGTCTGAGTTTATTTATGAAAAACTAATGAACACCAACCTCATTCCCATCATGTGATGAGATGTGCCACTTTCCACAAACCATGCTTCAATTTCCTCACACACTATACAACCATTACCTGAAAGACAAGTCATCAAAGAGAATTCCTTCTCAAACATCTCAACAAAATCATCAACCTCAGCTGATGTTGCTACCTGTGCATTCTTATTTCCCTTCTTCTTGTTTGTACATTCACTAGTGTAGTGTCCAGTCTTATGACATGCAAATAATTTTACTTTGTTCGTGTCTTTCTTACTACTTCCTTTTCTCTTTCCTATAAAAGAAACAATATCCTCGTCCTCTTCACCCTTATGTGAGCCTACATGAAAGTATCCTCTCTGAGTCTCATCCTAGATAAAATCATCCCATAAATGATCCCACTTCAAAAAGTTATCTCGTGCCATGATCCCCTCAACAAAGACTTCCCATGGCTTTGACACACCATTCAGGGAAGTCCTCACTAACTCATGGTCACCTACAATCTCTCTAAGTACACCTAGATCATCACAAACTTGAGTTATCTTGGTGAGGTATGATGTAACTATATCATTTTTGGTCATCTTGATACTTTCCAGTTTTTCTATTAATACCATCTTTCTTTTCTCATTTGAACTATGGTATAACTTAGTTAAATATTCCCACATCTCAGAGTCATTGTTTTTCCCTCTCACATGTGGAATAACATGATATTTAATGGCATCAATTATAAACCTTTTGGATTTAACATTCCTTTTGTTATATGCGGCCAAAATTGTTGTATCTGTAGGAATGGTGGCATACTTCTCAATTATGTCCCAAAACTCATATTCCCGCAACAACAATACTATCCTCTATTTCCATGAGCTAAAATTTCCCGCCCCATCCAATCTATCTTCAACCCTCAAACTTGGAGCCATATGACCTACTCAACTAATAACAAGGCCAACCCTCTTTTTGGTGAACAATCTACAACTCTCTTGCAAACCCTTATGTCCTTCGTGTTTGGTGTTTTTAGGAAATGAGACACACTTCCACACTAAACCTATCTGAAGAGAGGAAGAAAGATATACTCAAGAAATTAAATGACATGTCAAGGAAACAGTACACAAATATTTTACCCTAGAAACCCAAACTAGGAAAACCAACATTCCTTGAGAATTATGCTCCTTGTTATCTTATTCATTCAGAATAAAAGGTTACATATCTAACCTTGGTCCACACCTAAGAAACAATCAACATCGTACCCTATTTCTTACACAAGAACAACTCTGTATCCAATTTGGCTTACATATACATGACCAACATCCTCTATTATTATTAATTGATTCATTATCCTTTACGACCTTACAACACACCTTCTTTATAGGCTTTACAACAAGAAAAAACCTAAATAAAAGGAACCAAAAAATGGTTATATATCCATGTAGATCATTGGCTACAAATCACGTGAATCTCGGGATTTTGTTACAGTCGACTACCAATTTGAATTACTCGTCGACAAACAGTCGACCTTCATTGGGTCTTTAGTCGGTCGCCACATGCCTACCTGTCGACCTCTTGTTGGTTGACCTCTTCAACTTGTTGTCGATGTCTTTACCATGGCGAACCACCTCAACCTTCGACTTCGGCTTTACCCAGTTGACTAACCTCAACCTTTGACTTGTTTTCGATCCACCTCGACTTCGTCTTTACCCAGTTGAACCACCTCAACCTTCGACTTCGACTATCATTGGATCCACCTCGAATTTCACTGCAAATAATATAAAAACCCAACGTTATCTACTTTTTGTATTATTTTATGAAACCAGGAGACCTTTGAACTTTCGTTCATAGACCCAGGGAAATAATGCTCATTACCTCTCTGCACCAAGAGAACTTCACAACACTCACAGACTTTGTCAACAAGTCTGTTATGTTTTCCAATGTTTCTACTTTCTCCAACAGCACCTTGCTGCTTTCCACCATGTCTCTCATGAAATGGTATTATACATCAATGTGCTTAGTCTCAAATGATAAGCTAGGTTCTTTTACAGAAATATTGCACTTTGACTGTCACAACTTATATTCATAGTTATCTGCTTAAACCTAATTCATTAACATAGCCTTTGCATCCAAACTACTTTTTTGCTTCCATTTGTCACTACCATGTATTCATCTTTTGTTGTTGACAAGGCTATGACTTTTTGTCTCTTGCTCATCCAGTTGATTTCTCCACCAAACATGTTGAAGACATATCCCCTGGTCGATCCAGATCTCCAGCCCAGTCGGCATCGACAAAGCCATGTACATTTAATTCACTGTCACCTCCAATTTTTCCTTGATAGCATATATCATAGTCTTTTGTGCCACACAAATACCTGAATACTCTCTTGACAGTTTTCTAGTGCTCCTTCCCAAGTGTTGACATCTATCTTCTCAGCACTCTCACTACATGGGAAATGTCTAGTCGAGTGCATACCACCGCATACATTAGACTGCCAACAACACTTGCATAGGGAACACGTGCCATGCCCTTTATTTCTTCCTCTATCTTTGGAAATTGTTCAACAATTATCCTTGATCCCACAGGAATTGGCACCTTCACCAGTTTGTGATCCTGCATGTTGAAACGCTTCAAAATTATTTCAATATACTTCATCTGGTTGAACCAGATATTTCTAGTTGCTCGATCTCTCTTAATCTCCATTCCTAGAATGAAGTTAGTTCAACCAATATCCTTCATGTCGAACTTGGAGGATAGTTTCTTATTCACCTCTTTTATTGCATCCATGTTGTTTCCAATCAGCAACATTTCATCGACATAAAAAGCTACATATATGAAACGCCCACCTTCTTCTTTGGAATATATCTAGTGATTATATTTACTTCTCAAAAATTCCAAACTAAGGATGTATGTGTCGAAATTTTGGTACCAAATCCTTGGTGATTGCATTATACCATAAAGGGATCTTTTCAATTTGTACACAAAATATTTCTTTCCCTTTACTACAAATCCTTCAGGTTGTTTCATGTAGATTTCTTCTTCCAGGTCCCCATGTAGGAACAATGTCTTTACATCTGTCTGTTCTATTTCCATATCAAATGTTGCAGCTATAGACATTAGTACTCTAATGGAAGTTAATTTTCAACATGAGAAAAAATCTCACCAAAGTCGACTCCTTTGACTTGGGAATATCCTTTGGCTACTAGTCAAGCTTTGAATTTCTTGACTTGACCTATTGCATTCATCTTCTTCTTGAATACCCATTTGCTACCAAAAAATTGTATTCCACTATGAAACCTAACTAATTCCCATGTCTCATTATTGTGCAAGGATTTCATATCTTCTACCATGGCATCCTTCCAAAGTTTTCCCTCTACTGAGTCAATTGCCTCCTCGGCTAACTTAGGCTCATCGCCGGTGGCAGTTAACGAGAATGTGGAATAGAAGTTAGGAGGAATATACCTTTTGACTATTTTTCTTACTTTTTCTAACCTCCTTACAACCAAAGTTAGTTGTTCCACCTCTTCCTTTGATTTCGTCGACTCATCTGAATAATCTTCTTCATTCTTCAATTCAAACTGCATCATCTTAGGATTATTCTCAGTGTGAACAATTTATTCATGATCGGACTTACTTTCAACTTCTCTGAAGAATACATCTCGACTGTACACTTTTTTTCCTTGATGCAGGATCCCAGAGCTTATATCCTTTCATTCCTTCTTTGTATCCAATGAAAATACATTTGATTTCCTTCTTGTCCATATTTCTCCTCTTTTCCTTGGGAACATGCACAAATACATCATAGCCAAATACTTTGAGATGTGAAACCAAAGGATTCCTACCCGACCATACCTCATGTGGAGTCATGTCGACTAGGGTCGAATAAGGAGACATATTCAATAGATATTTTGTAGTGTCGACTGCCTCTTCCCAGAATTATTATGCGAGCCCAACACCACTAAGGATGCTCCTTGCCTTGTCCATCAATGTTTTGTTCATTCTCTCAGCAACTTCATTTTGTTGTGGGGTATATTGTGTGGTAATTTGGCATGTTATGCCACACTGCTTGTAGAACTGATAAAATTATGTTCCACAAAATTCACCATCGTTTTCAGTTCTCGACACCTTAATCTTCTTATCTGTCTATTTTTATACAAGACATTTAAACTCTTTGAATTTATCGAAAACCTTTGATTTCTTCAACAGGAAATATATCCATGTCTTCTTGGAAAAATCATCTTTGAAGAAGACATAATATAGGGATCCACCAAGTGAAGGAACTGTAATAGGTCCAAACACATCATTATGAACTAGCTCTACAATCCCATTTTCCCTTGTCGCTCTAGATGGTAACCTCACCTGTCTTTGTTTTCCATATATGGAATTTTCACAAAAGTTGACATCTAAATTACAAGAAGGAAAGTCTTCGACCATACCTTTGTTATGCATAGCTAGAAGTCTTTTTTCTCCAATGTGTCCCATCCTCTCGTGCCATAGCATGGTTGGGTCGACTTTACAATGACTTGTAGAATCAGTTTGAATCAAATTAGCCCAATTCAAGTCGATTCGAGATGAGTTGAACTCGAGTCGACTTCAGGAACAACATTGTTGTTGCATCCAATCGAGTCAACACTCCCTAGCAATTTGTATAGGGTTCCAATACGAACTCCTTTCGTTAAGACCATCGCACCTCAGACCATATTTCACGAATCCTTCTGATCCAAGTGGATATCGGTGGCCACCTACCTCTTCTAACTGGCTCACATACAGTTTTCATCTTGGCAATTTTTTTCTAGCTCTTCAGGTCCTAAACTTATGGGGTCATTTTGAGGGCTTAAGCAACGTTTTTTGGGCTCACCACAGTCACATTATAAACAAATTCAAAGTGTGATGGTAACATGTGTAGTCCTCGGATAAACATTTCCAGCGATATGTCATGCACCTAAAATGGAGATCATATGAAAAAGTTACGACCTTGGGAAGTTGATGTACCAACTTACCCCATCGGGCCTCAATTGAATTTTGGTGCTTCATCTCCTAGGGTTAGGTTTTTGGATTTCTAGGGTTTTCTAATTACTTATTGATGCTAAAAAGGCTTGGAGGAATCATTACAATGTGCTAAGGCAAATGCGTGTAGCTACCACATCTCTTCTTAGAGATTAGCTACCACCATTCGAGCAAGATTGTTTAATTCTGCATTTTATAGTTTCAGTAGATTTCTTTATTAAATAGAAGTTAAGTTTCATTGTATCTCTGTTATTTTTCATTGTATCTCTATTTTAATGTTATAGATCTGTGTTTCATTTTTTTCCACTCATAAATCCAGCTCAGTGGTATCAAAGCGGTCTGCTCTGCATTTGTTTCTTTGTGCATGTTCCCAATGAGGTCAGGGTATAAGTAGTTGGGACTCGAACCAGTTGAGCCTTTGCAAGATCGGCCTTGCAGAACTCGAGGGTCGCCCATGGGGGAAGAAAAGAGAGACGATGGGGCAAGAGATCCTTTTAAATTGTTGCTCAAGGAAGCCCTCACGTGACATAGGAATGAGATGATGGATAATTTTTTGCAAATCCTTCGACGACTGCCAACAGGAAATGCATATTCCTCAAGCGGAGGAACTGCCCCCTTCAAGGTACATATCAATTTTGATATTCCTATATTTGAAGGTCAAATAGATGTGGATGTTGTAGACAAATGGTTAAACCTTATAGAATGATATTTTTTTGTCCATAACTTTTTCAATAGAGAAAATATTACATTTACTCTCCTTAAGGTCGTCCCCCATGTCAAATATTTGTGGGACACTTTATGTGAGAAAAAGGAAATAGAGGAATCTACATTATGTGTAGTCACACCCACTTGGAGTTATTTCAGGGATTTATTAAGGAACAATACTACCATATTGGAATTTATGATGACTTATATATAAGATGGACCACACTGCAGAAAGAAAGGGACCAAACAGTGTCATAGTTCACCAATGTCTTTCATACCTTATGCACCAAGTTGGGTATTAAATAATTTGAGCAAATCTAGTGCTTGAGTACCACAATAGTTTGCATAGATACATCTAGACAGAAATGGAGTTTCTGGACATATCGTCCTTGGATGCGTCCTATCGATATTCCATCAAAATTGAGTAGAAGCTTAAACAAAAGACATGACAGTTTGGGTCTGTGAACCCCTCACAGCAGAAACAGGGAAAAGGAAACCCCAACCCATAGAACAAAGGATAGAGAAAGGATGGAAAGCCTCAAGAAAATCAGTCTAAGGTGTAAACAAAGAATGACAATGGAAAGACAAAGAAATACATTGCGAAGTGGTGTGAGTTCCATAAGAGCCCCTGGTATAACACCGTTGAATGCAACTCAATGTAGTCATTGGTGGCTTAGGTGAAAGCCTATGAATCAGATGTGGATTCCAACTCTAAGTCAGAACCAAAAAAGGGAGATGGATCATTCATGCAGAAGCTAGTGCCACCATTTCTACCACCAAGATCTAGCCTGGTGAACCTAATGAACCAGAGGAAGGTGAGTTCCTCTTTCATTCACAAATGTGGGTGAAGGGTACCTTGTTTCACTTTATCGTTGACATCAATAGCCAAAAGAACCTCATCTCATTGGAGGTAGTCAAGTAGTTGGCTTTGCCAACAAAACCACACCCATAGTGATACACCATAGAATGGCTCTGCCAAGGGAGCAATCTTCGCGTCATCCAATAGTGTTGTCTACCCTACGACATCAAGCCCTTAAAATAAGAGGTAGTGTGTGATGTCACCCCTCTTGAAGTTTGTGATGCTCTTTTGGTCCAAACGTATTTATGTAAACGTCATGTTGTATATGAATCTAGGCCTCGTAGTGTTATTATTACTTTGGACAGGAAATTTTACAGGATACCCGAGGTAGTCCCACCTACTTCCATTTCCTTGATCTCTGCCAAGAAATGCAGGAAGGTCATCTCTCAGACCAAAAAAAAATTCTTCTTCGTGATTCATGTTCAAAGTGAGTGGAAGGTTGCAGCCACATCCATGGCCTCCACGACAGGTCTCTCCACGCTGAAAAAGCAAGTGGATAAGGTCATGGAAGAATACAAATTCATATTCTCCTCACCCACTGGGGTACCTCTGCACTGTCAAGTCAAGAATTCAATCAATCTGACCCCCGATGCATTGCTACCCAATGGGCCAGTCTATCATCACTTTCTATCAAAAAATGAGGAAATCAAACACCAGATCCAAGATCTTCTCAAAAAGGGGCAACATCGACCAATATCACTGCCTTATGGATCCCCAATCATGCTTGTGCAGAAGAAAGACAGGACATGGCGACTCTGCATTGGTTATTGGGCCCTAAATAAAATCATAGTCAAGAATCGATACCCAATTCCCTGAATTGATGATCTCCTTGATCAACTCAAGGGGGTCAAATACTTCAGTAAGAATGATATGAAGTCCCACTACCACCAGGTCCCAATAGAGTAGACTAATGTATGGAAGACTGCCTTCAAGTCTAAATAAGGTCTTTTTGAATGGTTGGTCGTGCCCTTTGGCTTAACGAATGCCCCATCAAATTTCATGAGGATGATGGATGATATATTGCGGCCTTTCACCAATTATTTTGTATTTGGATGACATTGTCATCTTCAGCAAGAGCTGGGTGGAACACTTATGTCATATTCAGCAGGCTCCTCACACTCTGTGGTGACACAAGCTATATGCAAATTTGGAAAAATGCTCCTTCGGCATGAACATGGTCTAGTACCTAGGATACATTGTTGATGAGCATGGGGTGCATTTTGATCTAGCCAAGATCCAGGTCATTCGTGACTAACTAGCCCCAACCACACTCACTAACTTTGGAGCTTCTTAGGCCTTGCCAATTTCTATCGCAAATTCGTGTTGGGGTTATCCCACATTGCATGGGACCTCAGCTATGTGACTAGAGGTGGTGGAAAGGAAAATTTCATGTGGGGCTAGTTGCAACAAAAAGCATTCGATGATTTGAAGCAACACTTATTCTCAACCTCGGTGCTCTCATTACATGAACTGCACCAAAATTTTGAGATTGAGACAGATGCTTCAGACTATGTTGTGGGCATAGTTCTCACTCATCATGGACATCTCGTGGCCTATCATAGTGAGACACTATCATATATTTTATGTAAGTATGCCACTTACAACAAAGAAATGCAATCCATTGTATAATCTTGTTACCAATGGAGGAACTACATTCTCGGGAAGGAGACAGACATCCACATTGATCATAAGCCTCTACTTTTCATGCAGACACGTGAAAATTTGTAGAATGATCACCATCGGAAGTGGTCCACATACTTGCAGCAATTCCATCTCAACATCAAGTATAAGACGAGCACCAACTGCGTTGTTGATTGCCTCATTCGACCTCCAATTGCAGCACTAACCATGGTGCTACACTCATGCAGACATGAGACCTTTGGATGTCCCCAACTTTATGAGAAAGATCTTGACTTTTCCACTCCCTACCATATTTTGGGCACAAACACAGATTTCATTGATTTCCATCTTCAGGATGGGTTGTTTTGCGATCTAGACCATCCCTGCATCCCATAAAGTGAGCGAGCAAAGATGATTTAGGAAGCTCACTACAGTCGGGTAGCAAGACACTTAGAAATAGGAAAGATAGTGGCAGTGTTGCAGCAACATTTCTATTTGTCAAAACTTTGACAGGATGTCAGCAAGTATACCAGGTCCTGCATGACCTGCATCATTGCCAAATTGGCCATTAAGAAAGAAGGAATGTACACCCCTCTTCCTACTCTTGAGAGGCCTTGGGAATCCATATTTATGGACTACATGTTGGGCCTTCCTTCAACCAAGAAGGGAAATGACTATGTTTTTGTGGTTGTTGATCGATTTTCCAAGATGGCGATTCTATTTGCCTGTAAAAAGAGAATCACAATGGAAGCCACTACCAAGATCTTATTTGAATGAGTGTGGGTATAGTTTGGGATACCACAAACCATCGTCTCAGATTAGGACAGCCGGTTCCTCGGCACATTTTAGTCGAGCCTTTGGTCATGTCTGGAAACCTATATCACCAAATCCACTTCCTTCCACCCCCAAATGGATGGCCAAACCAAGGTCATCAACAGGATGATCATGCATATCTTGTGCATGTACAATTCCAAGAATTTTCGCACATGGGATGAGAGTCTTCCCTATGTTCAGCATAGTTACAACGAAGCCATACATAGCTCAACTATCCACATACCCTTTCAGGTGGGGTTGGGATTTCAACCATTGGGTCCCATGGATGTTGCAGTACCCATTGCGTCCACATAGGCATAATTTTCTCATGCTCAAACTGAAGCTGACAAAGCCATCCAGTTCATTGAACAAATCCAAAACATCTTCCAACAGGTTCAGTATATTTTGCAGAAGTCCAGTGCCAAGTACAAGTAGTGTCATGATCAACACTGAGTGCCACACAAGTTTCAGGTGGGAGATAAATTTTGGTTGCACTTGGAGAAAGAACGCTTTACAAGAACCCATTGGAATCTTCGTCCACTCCGCTATGGACCTTACACCATAACCAAGGTTGTGGGTGACAATGTTTTTTATATTAACATTCCCTCCTTCTTTGGCTTGCACCCAATGTTTAATGTGGACCTCCTTTGGCCATACTTTCCACCATTATTAGACACCTTGGAGATAGAAGAACAGTTGACACTAAGAGATCTCAACCAAAACTACATGTAACAAGCATACATTGATCATATCATGGACACATAGGTCAAGGGAACTAGCCAACATAAGCTTCAGCTTTATCGTATTGTCAAAGCGGGGCAGCTCCTGCACCAAGGCAAGTGGCTCACCCGGGGCCAAATTCAGTAGAAATTTCATCATCTTATGGGGGAACTCAACGCAATGGAGACCATTGTTTCCTAAGGGGGGATTATTTTTCCAAGTGGATATTAGTGGCCACCCACCTCTTCCAACTAGCTCACATATAGTTTTCATCTAGGAAGTGTTTTTTATCTTTTCGGGTCCTAAACTTATGGGGTCATTTTGAGGCCCTAAACAAAGTTTTTTGGGCTCACCATAGTCACGTTGTAGATGGAGCTAGAGTGTAATGACAACATGTGTATTCCTTAAATAGACCTTTCCAACGGGATATCGTACACCTAAAATAGATATTGTATGCAAAATTTACAACCCCGAGAAGTTGATGTACCAACTTACCCCATCGGGGCCCACATGACTTTTGGTGCTTCATCTCATAGGGTTAGGTTTTTTGATGTCTAGGGTTTTCTAATTACTTCTTGATGCTAAAAATTCCTGGAGGCCTCATTGTAATGTTCTCATGTGAATGTCTGTATCCACCACATCTCTTCTCAGAGATTAGCTACCACCATTCGAGCAAGATTGTTTCATTATGCATTTTAAAATTTCAGGAGATTCCTTTATTGAATAGAAGTCAAGTTTCATTGTATCTTTGTTATTCTTCATTGTATATTTGTTTTAATGTTATAGATATTTGTTTCATTTCGTTTTGCTCATAAATCCATATCACCTTCTGAAATAGAGTGTGCATGCCAGCATCACTTATCTTACTAACAAATATCAAGTTTCTTACCAAAACCAAAATGTGTAGCACACCTGGAAGGGTTCTACTCATCCCATCCTGCAATATCAGTCCACCGCTTCCTCTTCCAACAATTCTGGTTGTCGATTCATCCCCCAAGAACACTTCTCCTCCTTCATATCATTCATATTCGCACAACCATTCTCTATGTGGTGTGATATGATAGGATGTTCATGAGTCTATCAACCAAACATATTGATTTGATTGTGTATTGGTCAACGCTAGTTACACATCGCCTCCCTTATCTGGAGTCGTCTTTCTCTCAGAAGTATTCTTATCGTCGAATCGTGTACTGACTTACATTGCCTTCGACTTGTAATCCTTTTTGTAATGTACAACTTTACCATATTTTTGGCATCTTCTTGTCAACTGAACCGGGGATTTATATCTACCCTTCGACTTAGACTTTCTACAGGATAATTTTCCTTTATCTCTGGTGACCAGTCGACTTCTCTCCACTAAAGCATCTTTGGTTGATTCCATGTTCTTTCTTCTCATTTATTCTGACAGTAGAGATGAAACCATGTATTCTAGTGCTAATGTGGTTGTATTACTCCCTATAGCGATGACTAATCTATCCTAGGAATCTGGTAAAGAACATAGCAGTCTAATACATTTCTCATCCTCGATCATTTTAATATCCATGGAAGATAACTGGCTTATAATGTTATTAAATGGATTTAAATGCTTATTCACCGAACTTCCATCACTCATCCTCAACAGATATAGTTTATTTCTTAGAAACAACTTATTTACCATGGATTTTGACTGGTAAAAGCTTCCCAACTTGTCCCATGGTTTCTTGGCTAAATATTCACCTGAGACATTCAGCAACATCGAATATGCAAGACAAAGTTGAATTGTACTCCTTGCTCTTCTCTCGATTTTATCCCATTTTTTCATTGACATTCCTATCAACATGGTACCTAGAAAGACTGGTGTCCATTGTTCTTGATCTACAAGGAGATCTTCAATTTTAAGCTTCCAACGCTCAAAATTCTGGCCATTGAATTTTTTGATCTCTATTCTTGAGCTACTCGCCATTCTTTAACACAATCTTTAGCACAATCTTTAAATATTTCTAACTTACAACTCTTACTGAACATAGATTTTAGCTCAAATCCAAGGTTGTTAAACAAGGCTCTGATACCACGTGTTAGGAAATGAGACACACTTCCATGTTAAGCCTATCAGAAGAGAGGAAGAAATATATAACGAAAAAAGTAAATGACATAGCATGCAAATAGTACATGGAGATTTTACCCTAGAAACCCAAACCGGTAAAACCAACATTCTTTGAGCATTATGCTCCTTGTTTTATTATTTATTCAGAATAAAAGGTTACATGTCTAACCTTGGTCCACACCTAAGACACAATCGACATCATACCCTCTTTCTTACACAAGAACAACCCTATAGCCAATTCGGCTTTCATCTACATGACCATCAACCTCTATGATCATTGGTTGATTCATTAGCCTTTACGGCCTTACAACATGCCTTCTTTATAGGATTTACAGGAAGAAAAACCCTAAATAAAAGGTACCCAAAAATAGCTACAGATCCATGCATATCATTGGCTAAAAATCCCGCAAATCTCAGGATTTTGTTACAGTCGACTACCAAGTCAGATTACTCGTCGACTACCAGACGACCTTCATTCAGTCTTCAGTTGGCCTCCACATGCTCGCCTTTCAACCTATTATTGATTTACCTCTTCGACTTGTTGTTGATATATTTACCATGTCAAACCACCTTGACCTTCGACTTTGACTTTACCCAGTCAAATAACCTCGACCTTCAACTTGTTTTTGATCCACCTTGACTTTGTATTTACCCATTTGAACCACCTCGACCTTTGAATTTGATTGTCAATCGATCCACCTCGATTTTCACTGTAAATAATATAACAACCCAACAGGTTTCCCCTCTCAGTATCAATGCTTTGATACCATGTAAATTTTATATGACCCAATATATTGGTTTTCAGTTTCAATAAATCTTTCACAGTTTAATGATCATTCATAAATGCAAAAATAAAACTGAACTTATAATTGGAAACACATTGAATCATTTAACTGATACTCATTCAGAAAATAGGAAAGTACAAACACATTCAATGACACAAATATTTCTGGGCAATGCCACTAGAAAAACCCCGAAGGGAAAACTAGTACAAGAGAGAGATTTTTATTATGAACTTGCAAAACAATTTGAGTTTACAACAATCAATTTTCCCAAAAATAAATGACTTTACTTATATTGAAACTTTTGTACCAAATACTCCTCGAAAACTATGCCAAGGTTTTGTTTTACTTTTAGTATGGATCGTATGGATTTTCTCCACAACAAATGTCTCAAAATATGTGCCTTTATCCTTTGCCTCTATTTTTGTGTTATACTTAGTCGTACGAACTGCATTAAACTTTGTAGATACTGCTATCATAAATGCTAAAAATTTCTTAGGATTTGTGCCACCAATCCTCCTTGGAATTTTCACCCCCTCTTGCTACTCCTTCTCTCTCTTTCTTCAGTTCTTCTCTCCTATCTCTCTTTATTAAATGCGTAATAATAGTGTAATGTATTTTCCCTAGTTCTCCTTTTTATCTCTTCGTGAGGAAGTTAGAAAGTTATTTTAGATCTAATGGTTGACAGTAAATCGTATCCCTCCCAAGATCTACGTTTGTGTTTTAATCTCTCATTGACACAACTTAAAAATCACTTTATCACTCATTAATTAAAAAGTCACTTGAACTTTATAAAAAAAAGTAATTCATTTAAACTTTATAAAATAAATTTTATGCCTAGAGAAAATTTTATGTCATCCCCATGCTAAGACATCAAACACATGAAGAAGACCTCCCGAGCTACAAAACTCAATATATTGGTTTTTAGTTTCAATAAATCTTTCACAATTTAATACCCATTCATAAATGCAGAAATAATACTAAACTTATAAATGGAAACACATTGAATCATTTAACTAATATTGATGCGGAAAATAGGAAAATACAAACACATTCAATTACACAAATATTTTTGGGCAATGCCCCTGGAAAAACCCCGAAGGGAAAACTAGTACAAGAGAGAGATATTTTTATTATGAACTCACAGAAAACACAGAGTTTACAACAATATTTTTCCAGCAATAAATACACTATACTTATCTAAAACATTGTGCCCTTCTTCACCTCGAAAATTGTGCCAAACTTTTTGTATGGAACTGTATGGATTTATAACAACAATCAATGCCTTGAAAATCATGCCCTTCTTTTCCTTGATTTATGTGCCATATTTTTGTTGTACGTCCTATGCAATAAATGATGTACAGTATTGTTGTATTAAATGTTGGAAATGTCTTGGTTTGCATGCCACCCCTTCTTGTTGTTCTCTTTCACTCTCTTTCTTCAATTCTCTTCTCTTCTCTCTTTCCTTATTCAATGATTAGAATGAATGTGATGTATTTTCCCTAGTTCTCCTTTTTATCTCTTCATGAGGAAGTTGGGAATTTATTTTAGATCTAATGGCTAAGATTAAATCTTATCCCTCTCAATATCTATGGTTGTGTTTTAATCTCTCATTGACACAACTTAAAAATCATTTTATCCCTCATAAATTGAAAATTTAGTTAAACTTTATAAAATAAAGTAAGTCACTTAAACTTTATAAAACAATTTTTATTCCTAGGGACCATTTTATGTCCTCCCTATGCTAAGACATCAAACACATGAAGAATACCTCTCGAGCTACAAAACTCAACAATATCTTCCTCCTCAATTTGTGTATTCTCAAAATTTCTTCAATATTCATTTTATGCATCATCTTTTTATTGGTGATTTTGTTGATCAAGAACATGTTTTAGTCGAAATCATACTTGTACTAATTTCATTCAAGTTCATATTCCCAACGAGATTGTATATTTCTAGAGGAAATCATGATTGTAGGTGTATTACCAAGATTTAGGGTTTTGAGGTGAGGGTGAAGTCATGTCCAAGTATAATGAAACCATGGTTGAGATTTTTGATGAAGTGCTTTGTTACTTGTATTTTTCTCATGTCTTCAATAACAAGATTTTTTTTGTCCAAGGTAGTCTTTTTAGCGTTGGTCGTATAAACCTTGACTATATAAGAGAAATTAATTGATTTCGAGAGCCACTTGAAGAGGGTATGATGTGTGACAAAAATTGGAGTGATTTGTGGTCTCGTAAAGGGCATCGACCCTGCAAATGAGGTGTAGGAGATGTGACCAACAAGTTTCTTCAAAAAATAAATCTTGCAATGGTGGTCAGAACCATGAAGTTCAAGAGATATTTTATGAAAGTGAACATGTTGGCAAATCTTCTCAATGTGGTATTTGCAATGATGAGTATTCCAAAAAATTGTTATGGATACTCCAAGAAGTGTTTTCTTTGGGTGATCTGTGGGAGGATTTGTTGGAGCAGCGTAGGACAAAAATAGTTCTGCAATAGCATTTGCCTTGATTATGGATGGAATTTTGTTCCCTTTTATTCAATGGATTATAGGAGGAACTAATTCTAAGCATTCAATGATTTTAAATTGTATTATGATT